>PVJO010027099.1:0-20125 GCA_004026905.1 Hystrix cristata | reverse complement strand
CCCTCCCCTCACCCCCTCCTCCCTCCCTATTTACAAAAGCTTTGTTTCCATTTTTTCCTTCCATTTCTTATTTCTCTTGTCCCTCTGTTCCTTTCCCCCTCCCTTGTTCCCTTTCCCATTTGGACACTTTCTTCCCTTTCCCAATATGATACATTTTAGTCTTTATTTACACTTCAGTTTCTCACACCAGAGAAACTATGCGGTATTTAAACATGTGTCTGATTTATTTCACTTAGGAGTATGGTCAAGTACAGCTATTTATGTCTTAGGTCAAACCAATCTAGGATTGCCACATGAAGTACAGAACACCCGATTAAATTTGAATTTTAGATTAAAAAGTAGACAATTTTGTAGTACTATTATGTCCCAAAAATGAATGGGATATATATTATACTTTTTTAAAAAAGTTATTTTATTTACACAAAATTCAAATTTAACTGAGCAGCCTATATTTTATGTGCTAAATCTGGCAAGGCTAGGCCAATTTTGTCTTAACTTAAAATCGTTTTCTGGATTGATGAAACAGATTTTGTAAGCTAAAAGTAAAAACAGATTCAATTAATCAAAAGAATGTTTAATCTCTATCTACTATGCTACACAGTACTTGAGGCTTGAGGGGTTCACAACAGAAATAAATATCAGTCCCTATACTTGGGGATTTGATAACCCAATGACAGAGAAAAACCGAGCATTAGAGGCAAGTGTTCAGTAATAGATCATCAAAGCCAAAGAGCCAAATTCTGTGGTAGAGCTTATGTAAAGAGAAATTAACTATTCTTGGAGAGGAAAGATGCAAATTTTAAGGTGGTATATGTGGAGGAGAGGAGCAGAGTTGTGGACTCCGGATGGGAGTCAGGCATGTTGGTGAGTACTGAAATATTCAGAGAGAACAGGGGGGTCCAGACTAGGAAAGGTCTTAAAAGTCACATATTATTGTTTGATTTAATGAGATAAGGCCAATGCAGAGAGTCTTACACATCATATAAAACCAGGAGCCTTATAAGTAGCCTTGGAACATAAATCTAAAGATATTTTATTTGTTTGGTTGTTAAATAAAAATATGTGTGCAAAAGACAATATATTTCCCAGTACGTTAGAATTAAAGAGATATCTTTAATTATCCTTTTAATTACTATGCTTTACCTATTTTAAAGACTTTTCTCATAATCTCTAAATGATTCATGTGAGTTCTCAAATTCGGTTTTTTTATGTTTATAAAATAGACCTTCAAGCTAGTTCTAAAGCATGAGTGTCCAGCCTTATGGCTTGCTTAAGCCAGCCTGAGTGAAGAGGAATTATCTTGGGCCACATATAAAACATATATCATATATCATAAATATATATGAGATATATATAAAATTCTTTTTATACTTTTCACTTAACATTAAAATCAAATAATACAGACTACCAAAGTTTAGTAATTAAATAAGAAAACGTACATGTTTGTTTAAATATCTATCTTCACAGACACACATATATGTAGGTAGGTTGAAATACTATCATTGTAATCACTGTACTCATTAAATTGCACAAGTGTGTATAAGTCTGAGAAACATGGCTTTCCATTCATCTGACTGTGTGGCAGCGCATGAGGCAGAGCTCGCACTGCACTGTGCTCTCCTCTGCATAGCCTCCCACTTTTGCCTGTGCAGGACATGCCGGAGCACCATGAAATACAATTATGAACAATATTGCAAAAAAATAACATAATAATGTTAAAAATTTGTGATCTTGTGGGTCCTCCAGAGCTGTGGGTTGGACATGCCTATTTAAAAGTATCTGATTTATTGATAAATGTGACATTATGTGACATTTGAGATATGATAGTAATAGGACCTGGTTATATTTGTGCATTTGGAAATTAAAAAACAAAATGAATGATTTATCAGTTTTGCCGCATTATATATCTTAAGTAATAGAAAACCTAATTCAAACTGAATTGTAAAGGAAAGGTGTATCTTTGCCTCACATAAGGGAGGGTCCATATCAGGACATGATTCAGAATTGATTTGTGTCCATTAGCCTTGTGTGGCATCTCCTTTCTTCTGAGGTTAGCTTCGCTCACAGTAGCAAAATGGTTACAACTATTCTAGAGTTTATTTTCTCCGATACCAGAAAGAGAGATATTTAGACCCAGAAAACTCTTTCTGAGAAGCAAAAAGTGTATCTCTCAGAATTCCTCAACTAACTTATCTCATTGACCTGAACAGTATGACAAGTGTATTGCTGATTCAATTACATTGTATTTGATTACAAATAAACTACTTATAGCAAGAAAATGGGATTAGCATATTGGATTAATTAATGATGGGCCACTGGGTGGAGGTGTAATTCATGGCAGCAATACAAGGGAAAGGAGTAGAGGAAATTTGGGGAGATTAACACAATGTACACTACCAACAAACTATTACAAAATTATTGTTTTAGGAGGAAATTTGCTCTTAATCAATGATTATATAAAATGTTTTTGAAGACTTGCAGGCAAAGTAATGACCTTTTTTAGGATTTGAATCCTAAAAGTTAGATTAAATATTTTTGTCTGGCACTTTATTTTGCTGTTTTATTTGTACATTTTTTGGATTCTTCTGTGTGCCAGTGAATCTTAATTGTCAACTTGATTAAGAGATTCCTGGAAATTAATCCACCAAATGTGCTGTTAGGAGGCTGGGCTGAGTTCTAGTTCTTGGCCACTGTGAAGGGAGCAGCTTTGCTCCACCATGCTCTTCTGCCATTATGTTCATGCCTTGGAAACAACCAAGTGCACATAAAAACCTCCAAAACAACGAGTCAAACTAAACCTTTTCTCCTTTAAATTGTAAATATCGGGGTTTTTGTCCCAGTAATAAGAATGCTTACCAATATATACAGTTTGTACTGGAGATGTGGGATCATTTCTGAGACTATGCACGACCATCTGTTCAGAAGACTTCAGGACTAGTTTCTAGGGCGAGTTTCAAAAGTTTGGAGATGCAGGGGTTAATGGGTGATTCTGGTCAGAGCTCAGAGGACCAAAATGCTGATAAGAATGTGGACAGTAAAGGCCAGGTTCATGGGGTTTCAGATGGGAATGAGTATTTGGAATTGGACTAGAAGCCATGCATGGCACATACTGACAGTTGCTGACAATTTGTCTATATTTCGTTTGTACCCTAAAACTTTCTGTGAGGTGGGATTTAATAAGGACAGAATAATTGATCTGATGGAGGAAATTTCATGGCAACTAAATGTTGAGGCTGTGAATTGGGTACGGCTGGGTGCTTATAACCAGATTTATACTGAGAATTAATAGAAAATATCACAGCAGAAAGATTTGAAAAACTTAAATTTTGGCACCAAAATAAATGCATAAAGTTGGATTCAAAAGAAGTACAGTTGCTGAGGAGTGCAGAACCAGTGTAAAGAAACATAGTACCTTGCACAAGGTCATAAAAAAGATGCCAAGAGGGGATCTCAAGACTCAGTAAGACCTGTACCCATTGCAGGCTTGAAAATGCAAAAGTGTAAAACATTCATTTGAGAAGTAAGCCCCTTGGCCTCTACGTGAGAAGGCCTATTTAAGGAATTGGTCCTGGGATTCATAACCTTCCTTAGCCATCCAGCCACTTATAAATCACAGAGGTCATGGCCCAAGAGAGCCTGGCCACTGCTCAAGCCAGTGGTAGACCTTGACATCATCCACATGATGCTGGTTCTTCATGCATCTTAATGCAAGAATTGTTGGGTAATGGAGTCTTCCACCCAGATTTCAAAGGAAGCCCTGAGAAACCATGGAATGTGCCCCTGAGAGGTGGATGCATGAAACTGCGAGAATGAAGCCAAAGGTGTGGGAGAGATCCTGGGCTGCTGGATATACTAGAAAGGTAGAATACCTGCTAAGGAAAACTGCGGGTAATGACTGAGGCCAGCCCAAGAGAAAGGCCATGTGAACTGCAGCCAGCAAGGCCATCGGACAGGGACTTCCATCCCTTTGGGACTCACGTCTCACTATATCTATATCTATATAATTTATTATATCTATCACTGTGGCTATATCTATTTATTTATATGTGCTTGAATGCCAGACATGGAGCTACAGAATTTAATCTTGGCCCCACTGGGTTTGGGTCTTGCTCCGGTCTAATTCCTTTGTATCTCCCTATTCCTCCTTTTTGACATGGGAATGTTAAGATTGTACCATTCTATATTGGGAATATGTAACTTGCTTTTTTAAGTTTATAGGGTCTTGCAAGGTAAGAGTTTGCCTTAAATCTCAGTGGAGATTTTGACAGACTTTTGAGCAATGTGGGAACAATGTTAGAGCAAAATTTGAGACTTTGAAGAATGTGCATTTCCAGCTGTATGTAGGGTAGTTTTATCATTTTAGGTTAAATTATGATACTGTGCTTATGAGGGTAACAGGAATTTTGTCCTAGCAACTAGAAAGCTGATCAATGTATTCTGATATTGTTATGATTATGATTTCAGATTGCTTGGTAGTAAAATCAGTGTTTTTATTTTTGATATTACATTATGGTAAAATTCCAGTTTATAAATGTTTTATTCCTTACTTTTGGCTGTTTTATATTGAGACTATTCTAACTGGTAATGAATATCTAATATAAGATGTGCAACAGATAGAGAACAAGTGTCACACTTAATGGCATTAACAAAAATATATCAAGAGTTTGCAAAAATAGAAAAGATGCAGAAATAGATTTGAAAGAACAGAAAATGTTTACATTAGGAATACTTCTATGTGGCTTAATTTTCTGTAGTAAAATATAAAAAATGTAAAATGCCATCTCTTCCTCACAGTGATAGGTACCCACAGAGCTTGTAATTTAGCGGGGGGGGGGGCTGGGGCTCGAACTCAGGGCCTTGTGCATGCTAGGCAAGCACTCTACCTACCACTTGCACTGAATCCCCGACACACAGCTTGTAAGTTAATACTGCTTATTAAATGAAGTGATAAGAGTACTCATTATTTTAAATTAGTAATTTAAAAATATAGATACAATAACAGACAAATCTGTATTATATATGAAGTAGTGATATGGCTATATCTATTTATTTATATAGAAGTAATGTTACATATTATATATGAGGTAGATACAGTAGGATCTTGAGTTTGAGCCCAGTTTCACAATTTTTTGACTTGGTGAGACAATGTCTCAAAATTAAAATAAAAATGATTTCAGTCTCTATTTTGGTAAAGTCAGCATATGGTCAAAGTTACAGTAAATACACGGGGAGGGAATTTGGTAGATTGAGTTAATTTAATAATGTCTAAAATACAGATCTAAATTTAAAGCATCAGACTTTGAAAGTTTTCCTCATTTTTAAGTTTAAAATATGCTCCAAAAATATTTTAAAGATTAAAAACTCGAGTTTTGGGTCCAGGCAAACCTGAAATTGGCTGGTAGCATTGCCATTTGCCTGTGAAGGTATTTATTTTCTAGGAACCTTAGTTTCATTATTAGCAAAATTGGGAAAATAGCACCGTCTCTTATGAATAGAAAAAGAAAGGAAGAAAGAGGGTAGAAGGAAGGGAAGCAGGGAGTAAGGAAGAGAGGAAAGAAGGAAGGAAAGGAGGGAGGAATAGAGAGACGGAGGGAGGAAGGGAATCAGAAATCAGGAAGAAACAAAAGATGAAAGTAAAAAAGAAAAACATATAAATGGAAAGGAAAAAAAACAGAAAAAAAGAGATGACAGAAACCAGAAAGAAGGGAGGGAGAAAGAAAGTTATTTCTCTTTGGACGAGATAATGCAGGGAAGACCTGGAAATAGCTGGCATTTATTATTCTTCTGTCACTGCTGAAGTGAGATTTTCATGTTAATTACCCGGAGTCAAACAAAAGTGAGATTATGTAACATCACAGTATAGTTCAAGAAACTGACTATCCAACAAAAATATGCCATGAACTCATTTGTCTCCAAAATCTGCAAAGATAGTTTCTGGGAAAATAACCCCTCGCTGTGAAGAGCAGACAGGTTTTTTGGCCCTGAGCAACTATCCCAGCACATCTTGCCAACACCACTGCCTCTCAGAGGATTTCCTTAACTCTCAGAATCACAGCATTATGTCATTTTTAGTAGATGCAACTTTAGAGATTATTTAATACTCAGCTATTACCGATAAGTAAGTCAATGCTGGAAATATTTATTTCAACCTAAAAGTTTCAACTCAAAAGTTAATTTGTACTTTGTATAGTACAGACACACCACTGGGACTTGCCCAGAATTTACTTGTGTTTCATGGCAACTCATGTAGAGATAAAACCAGGAAGCTGGGCGTGGTGGTGCATGCCTGTATTCTCAGCACTCTTGGAGGCTGACACAGGAAGATCTGGAGTCTGAGCCCAGTCTCACCATGTTATGACTTAGACACTGTCTCAAAATTAAAATTAAAAAAAAAAGGTTCAATCTCCATTGTAGGAGGGGGTTGGGAAGTGTTACGTTCTTGAAGCCAAGAGGCTCCATTGGTGAGAGGAATGTAACCTCAATTGATTTTGATCTAGGTTTCTACAGCTTACAAAAGCCTATTTGCTGTAATGAACAGAAGGAAAGGAGATAGTAACACTGCATAGCATATTCAGAGCTGATTCTGAGTATTTCCAGTCTGCCTAGACATTTGAGATTTAAGGTGTTGATCATTTCACATGTTGAGACCTCAAATTAACTCTTTTCTGTATCAGTGAGGTGAGGTTCTAGCTTCCTATCAGAGTGCCGTAAACACACTCAGTGTAGACACAAAACTATATCCTTAGAGATGGAGGGAAATAATGTAGATGCTTATAAATAGTTAATAGGAAAACCAAAGAAACACGTGTTAATTTGAATAATTAATAAATTGTCTGTACTCTTAAATCTTGCTTGTTTTCTGGAGGCATGTTGTTGGCATCTTCATTTAAGATGGGTTTTGCCTCTGTGTGACTCACTAGTAAATCCCCACCATTGGGGTTCAGAAGTCCAGCAAAATGTAGGCATTAACCCTGCCTCTCTTTTGCTAAATAAACATTTTAAAACTTTCATATATGATGTTTATTATTTATTGTAAAAATTATTCTTTCATTGTTCATTGTGGAAAATAGTCATAAAGACAGAACAAATGGTCCCCCTTTTCAGGAAAACATAGAAACTAACTCTTTTTTATATATAGAAGATTTCTTTTACATACAAACTTCATATCATCAAATTCATCTTTACATTCAGTGATGTACTATTTACAGAATTACATGACCATCACCACTAATTCTAGAACAATTTAATCATTGTCCCCCAAACCCCATACCCATCAGCAGTCATTCCACACTTCCTGCTTCTTCTAGCCCTGATACCTTCCTTCTTGTGGATTTCCCTAATCCAGACATTTCCTGTAAATTCAATCCCACCAAAGGCCTTTTGTGACTGGCTCCTTCATGGAGTGTGTTGTCAAGCCTCATTCATGTTCTGGCAGGTAGGAGTTCTTCATTCCTTTTTATTGGCAAACAGCAATATCCTATATAGAGATACAAGGAATGACCAACATGTATGATGAATATTTAAATTTAAAAATTATTACAGTAATGATACCTTGCTATTAATGCCCTCAAAATACTTCCCCTTGCTTCAGACACACTTATTCTACCATTCTTGCCACTCTCAGAAGCATTTCTGGAAGTCCTCTTTCTGAATGTCTTCACCAAATGTGATCAAAATTTTGGTAAAAATTTTGTCATGCCTCGGCTCCAGTCACGCTCCCCAAAAATAAGAGAAATCCTCCCTAATTTAAGAAAATGAATCAACAACAAAATGCATCTGAATCATCCACCAGCCCACAGGTAGAATAGAGCTCCAGATAAAAACCAACAAACGGGGCTAGGACAGCTGTGTTGGGGCTGGTGAAGCCAAGCCGACTGTCGGTGGCATCTGAGCTTTGTCCTCAGAGGTTGCCCCGGCCATCCCTCTCCCGTCTTTTCCTCCAGGTCTCTGCTAAAGCTTCTTCAGAGAGGCCTTTCTCCTTTGCCCTCTTTAAAGTAACAGTACCCACGACCACCACGCATTCACTCCCAAAAATTTGAGGCCTAATCGTATCCCCAGCTGATATCAAGTACAATTTGATAGTGTTAATGAGCATGTGTTAAGATATCGCCTGTATACTTTATCATTGCTGTAAAACAGCACAGATAGCATCCTCTGATCCAGACAGTAAGACTTTTAACAGTGAGGTGAGCAGAAAAGGGAAAAACCAGGACCATCTGTAGACACAGAGGACCCAGAAAATAAAACTTTATCATTTAATAGTTTTGGGGGCTCTCAAATTTTTTGGATGCTGATCCTGAGAGTTGGGATGAAACAGTCTAAATTTTGTGAGTTCTCCATAATCCACAGTCGAGGGCATCTTTCCCTTCTTTTTTGTCTCTAAGTACTCTAAGTACTTAATACATGTGAGTTAGGACTGGCACATATTTTCTCAAGTAAAGGAATATGTTCTCCGATTCCAGCAGAAGTCACAGGTGGAGCGCCAGGCAACCTGCTTTACAGGTGGAAGAGCGGAGAGGAGAATAAGTTCTCTGAAAGTCTTCCAAACTTAGTGTTTGAGTCATTAGTTTGCACTTCTTTGTAAACAGACAAGAGTGAGAGTAGAAGGAAGTGCTCTGACAAGCAGAGGAGGACTGTAGTGACCGGTTATTATTGCAGAAGCACTACAGTGTAATGTAACGATTCTAGAAAGAAAGGACCTACAGTCAAGTTCTGCCACTAATTAGTCACGTGACTCTGAACAGGTAAACTTGGAGCCCCGGCTCCTTCACCTGGAGCAGGCAGTACCAATGTGCACCTGTCCTCCGCTGGGATCGTGGTAAGGACCAGATAATACAGAGTATGTGAAAGCATTTTAAAACCAGCAAAGTAACCTGTAACTCTTGAATTAAGAAAATAGCTTATTTTAACATTAAAGGAGATTAGAGGTTTATTTTGCTTCTTTAAAGTAATGACATACTACAAAAATTTAAAATAGTCAAATGGTTATGAATTTACTATTTCAGATGGATTTACAGTTGTACTACTCAGGTTTTAGGTCACAAAACCAAATAACCATTTTAGGTAGGGTTGAACATTTATTACCTAATAAAACTACTAGGGGCTTAAAGAATGTTATCTAGAAAAAGGACAGAAATAAAGAACGTTCTAGATTGCTGCTCAGCATTCACAGCCCAATTAAAATCCGGGTCATATTCTTGTGAGGTTGGCCACCTCCAAGGACCTCCATGTGACTGTGGCATTTGTTCAAAATTCAGCTTTCAGATACATCCCCAAACAATATCCATGGAGGACTGCTGTAAAAGGAAGTTCAGGGTGCTAATGAGGTAAGCAGAACAGGAATCTTCCAATATGTAGAAATAGCACATATCTTCGATTTTATTGATCCTTCTTTTATCCACAACTATTTACTACTTAAAAATGTATTAGTCTAAAAGCATGCTTCTGTTACACCTTTCAATAAAATTATTTGAATCAAAGGCACTCACTTATTTTTTTGAAAGCTCTAATATAGCGAAAGGAGCCACAGGAGGAACATTTTAACATGAAAAATTTTGAGATGCTAATTCATAGTTGTGATTGTAAGTTTTCAAAACTTGGCTGATCGTTGATTTTTTTTTTCATAAGAAACCTTTTGAAGTTAAGGAAATTGCTTGTGTTACTACCGTTGCTGATTAACAGTCGTTAGGATTGAGAAATGTGATATGATTTGCTCCAGATTAAACATAACCTAAATTTACAAATGCAGAACATAAAACTGCTACTTGTTCAATAATGTCACACGTTTTATAATTCCATGCTGACAATAATTCTTTTAGAGTGTCTTCCAGAAGCACAGGATTGCCCGTAACCTTGGCCTCTTGTATAAGTAGCCCCATATGTAGATTAATGGGGGCTCACCAAGGTTAAAAACTGACCTTTTTTTACCTTGCTCACTCCCTCATGGATGCATCTAGCGTACATTTTTTTTTGCCTTCCAGTGTGAAAGCTCTAAAAAATTTATGAATACACAAAACTATATCCAGAATGAAATAGTCTCATGTATATTCATATATTCGTAAGTGGTACATAAATAATCAAAATTTGACTTTAATTTCTTGCCTGGAGCACAGATTTCCAAATATGTTCTTTATTACAATTATTTTGGCATTCAAGTGGAGTTATTTTTATTCAACAGATCAATATTTTAGGTGAACCCT
Source organism: Hystrix cristata (assembly GCA_004026905.1). Taxonomy (NCBI): domain Eukaryota; kingdom Metazoa; phylum Chordata; class Mammalia; order Rodentia; family Hystricidae; genus Hystrix; species Hystrix cristata. The sequence goes on along the minus strand of PVJO010027099.1, from coordinate 9,926 downwards.
CTTGAGACCTATGGAATAAGGAGATGAAGGACATTAGCAAAAGCGTAGTTTTTGTGTGGAAAATACCAAGCAATTTTTCTTATTCAGATTCCTATTTTTGCTGAAAAGGTTTCACTATTTTAAAAGTTTATCATATCAGCAACTCTTAGTAATGTTTGGCAGTGAGTAACTAGGGTATCTGTACTAACCTAGTCTTGTTTGACTGTTTAATGATCTTTTAACTGAAGATTTACTCATTTATTTCTAACCTTTACCCAAAGCAAATTTCATTAAAACCTGATTCAAGAACCCATTTGCTGATTTTTCTACCAACATTTTTAGAATGGTATGAAATCCTCTACGTTTTAGATAAAATACTTAAGTAGATTTGTTCCTACATTCCACATGCCTTGTGTGCCACTTGTGTGTGAACACCATTCTAGGTGCCAGCAATGTGTTATTATATCCAGGCAAGACCAACAAGCTCCTATTCTCACAAAATCGACCTTGCTGCAAAGGGAGAAGGTAGATAAACAATTTTAGAAGAAAGTGTTAGGCAATAGCCGATGCAGTGATAATAATAAAGCAGGGGAATTTCTGGAAGCTGCTTTAGGTTAAAAGGACATTAAGTGAATCTTGAAGGACTGACCTTCCGTGTTGTTTGGATTTGGATTTGGAAATAAAATTTGGAAATAAAATTCACGGGCATTTTAACACAACTCTTTCAACATTTGGGGAAAATTAGGAATAAATTTATAGAAAACTGCATTTAAAATGAAGCAAATTTTTAAAAACTTTATAAATAAAAGAAGATCATATTAATGATAAAGTCATAATGTGTACATATAAATGCACATCGTTAAAGTCAGCACTGACTGCTGACTCAACAGAAATTTTTGCTAGTATACCGGGAAGCACACTGGGAAGGTAAGCTAAGACACCAATGGTGGTTACGGTGGTGCAAAGTTACACAAATGGCCACAGTCACAGCATGAAGTAGATAATTTCTGGCTGAGGATGTACCTCAGTGGTTAGAGTGCTTGCCTTCCAAGCACAAGGCCCTGAGTTCGGTCCTTAGGCACACACACACAAAAAGACGATTTCTGCAGTTGATAAAACAAGTACAAATATGTGTCCACTCTCTAGAAATAGAGGAAAATAGAAGAAGTAATAGCTGAAGTAGAAAGTTTCTGCCTTTGGAAAGGGATTGTACCATCAGAAGACAAAAAAATGACATAAACATTAAATATAAATATAACATAAAAATAAAAATTAATTGAAAAAAGAACTGAACTAGAAGAGAAAAAGCACTAGGGATTAAACCTTTGGTAGATCTGATCCTCTCTGACCATGTTACATTATTTGCTTTGGAAAATGACCCATAAGAGTCACCGATAAAAGTAGATGTTTAATGATCAGGTATATTATTATACATCATTTGAGAAAATTAAATGACATTAAGTATAAAAATAGAACTTCATCAAGGTGCGTTCATTTCTCCTGTCTCTTATTTTGACTAGTTCTGGTAATAGTTACCTGATTAGGATGTATTTTAATATTATTCATCTTTGGCCCAGTCCATAATGTGTGGCTTGACAGTTTGTTAGACTCTAGAGAAGTAATCCTCCACCAATTCCCAAAAGGCTGGTTTCAATCTAGAATGAGTCTATATTGCTGCCCTCAGCAGAGCAGCCTCTCCAATTTAGAACCACTTCAAGATCCCCTTCTCCACCAAGGCATCCCGGGGAGTCAGACCAGGCTAAGCTTTTTACTGGAACATCATGTTACTTCTGTGATTTGAGGCTGACTTCCCACACTGTTGCTTGTGTGTAAAAGTCATCATGTGAGCATTTTCTTCCAAAACCTAGTAAGGCTACATGAGGCTGTGATTCAGGATCATGCATATTGGCAATTAGCTAAAAGATTTCTAAGACAGAAACATGAATGTTACAGAAGCAAATGCAAAGTCTGAATTGTAAAGATTTTTTTTAAAGATGATGTTCGCTCTGTTGTGTTGTTAGAGATATTGGGACAGCAAGGTTATTTAAGAAGCTCTAGGCTAGACCTCGGAGATGATGAAGAGTCAGGCTTTCGGGTGCTGAGAAATTATAGGAATGAAAAGAAGCAAAGGATACGAAGAATGAACAGTGTACACTTTGCCTTCTAGCTAGTATTATTTGGTTTCAAAGTCGGCTCCAACGTTCTAAAAAGCCTGTAATTGCAGAGACAAAGAGTATTTGGAAGAGAATGGCTGAGCGTAGCAGGACTAGAACCTTAGGGTCAGCCGATCCTCGCCTTGAATCCCAGCTTGGAGAGTTCTCAGCCTTGAACTCTCCCTGTGTAAATGGAGAGGATGGTTTCTATTTTGCAGGGTTTTCTGACCTCCCTCTCATGTTCCTCATGTACTGACCTTGTAGCAATTCTTTTTCACTGTTCTAGACTGTCATGTGGTGCATATGAGGTGTAAGTAGGCACAAAAAGTAAACCTTCAACAAATGCCAGTAACTATTATGAGCTGCAGTGTTGTAAATAACACAGAAAAGTTGGCTTTTTTAAAATAAATTGAGAAAGTCCCACATTCCAGAAAAGAAATGATCTTTTTCTAAATTAACAGTGTTACAGGATGAGATGAAATTGTTGATTGTATTGATTCTTAAAAAATATAGATGGAAATTAAATTTTGATAAATTCCTAGACATATTTGTCCTTCTGTGCAAAGAGGCAATTTGTTGTTTGCACAGCAAACCTGAAACAACAGAGTTAAATCTTGAGCAGTCAGAGATGACAGGAAATACCAATATTCAAGTTCTTGAGAACTATTTTGCTACTTCTGACTTCTCTAGTAACAGTGTAGCCTTGCTGTTAGATTTTCATTTTGCTCTGTGTATCTGTGTCGGTGCATGTGTATCTAACTTACTGCCCGGGGAGTTAGGTTTTCTGCTTTCTTTAAATTGTAAATGAATGAATTAAAGGTTTGTTTCCTTTTTGAGCTGGCTATGAAGGTTAATTATGTTGAATTTCTTTATTATGGCCCTTAATGGAGTCTTTTCTTTGTATCAGTGGTCTTTAATTGGAATAAAGGTTCTTTTTTGTTCTAAATAATTAAGAGTTGCCTACATAAAAGCTTTGTAAAATGCGTTCACCACGCGAATTTACTCATTACCATTAATAATGGCTGCTTCTGTCCTCACCAGTGAAGTGCCGCCGTTGGCCTAGAGAGAAATCGCTTTGAGCTATGGAGCAGGGCCAGCGCTGACATGGCCCCAGTGTAGAGGATGCTGACAGACCAAACTTGGAAGTCTATTTAGAAGGAAGTCAGAGAGAAGTCTGAGGAGGCAGTAATGCTATTGTCAGATGTACCGGGGGGAAGGTTAGGCAAGAGCTGGATGGTCCATTGAAGCTGCGGCCCTGAAGTTTCATGTGTCTTTCACCATCCCCATGCAAGAGAGGAGAAGGGGAGCTCTTCATCGTCCTCTTCTCTCCAGGTTAACACATTCATCTGTCTGTTCTCACATTCTCAGCTGTACACTGAAGACTCACGAATCTATTGTGCCAGCTCAGCTGTATTTCCATCTTCAAACCAGTCTGTGCTTTCTGAGCTTATTCAACACCCACACTCAACGCGCCTATTTCTCTCTTGAAGTGGATCTCCTAGTCTCTCTGTCTCGGTTGATTTTCCACTCCATCTTGTCACCAGGACCTATCATCCTTTACCCTACCTAGTTAGTCATCTTCACTATCCAGTCAATGGCTAAATATTGTCAGTCTTGCCACCTATGTATTTCTTTTCTGAACAACTGGTAATCAGTTTGTTAAAACGATTGCTCTCCGCATTTGCAGTGGTGATTCCAACCTCCGCTCCTGGCCGCATACTGATGAGAGTAATCTGCTGTTAACAGTCTCAAAGAACTCTGTAAATATTGAAGTCTAATCTTTCCCCTTCACCTTCCACCCACAGCTGTCAGCCCTCATCCCTTGGCAGATCAATGGAGCGGTCTCCTTATGACTAGTTCCTTACTCAGCCCCTTACCCAGCCTTCCCGGGACGTTACTGTTCACACAGCCTGGAGTTGATACATTGCCAATATAAACATGGCCGGGCCGCAGTCTAAGTTCAGACTGTCTCTGCCCTACCTTTAGGAAAAGCTCTGGCCCTCAGTGTGGGGCGGTAGGATGAGGTCTCCATTACCTAACTACTGCCCACTTCCTCAGTGTCTGGCTTCCACTCTGACAGGAGCATTCCTGAAAGAAACTCCTTGCTTTTGGGTCACGCTGCTTACGCTGCCTCGAGGGCCCCTCTGTAATTCATCTCCACTGTCACTTCCTCCCACCGCCTGCGTTCTTCATGCACTGGCCCGGTTAACTCCTCTGTGCCTCCGTACACCCATGTGCACAGTTGTGCAGTTGGACTTAGCGAACGTTAATATGTATTTACAGAGTGTCTGTTCCATTCCAAGGAAACAGGGATGCAGTAAAACATGCTCTATGTCTGCCTCCTCCACTAGAATACAAGACCTGGTCTAACTGATGTTTGTTTTGAACAGGAATAAGCACTATGCCTGATCCAAAACTCTATTCTTATGACATATTTCTTACACAGATAATTTAAGGTGATTTTGTAGAAGTGGATTATGGAAATGTATATACAAGATTATATGAAAACCCAGTTAAAAAGTATATAAAGACTCGTTTTTTTCCTGAATAGTGTGGGCAGTCTGCTTGACAGAAGGGTATGGCCAAGTGCAAGACTCGATCACAAATTGATGGGGTTTTTCAGTGAGAAATTAAGTCTTGGAGAAAATGGGATTTGTTCAGCTACGTAGGTAGTTATAGTCCAAATGCAGACGCAGGTCTATCTGATTCCGGAGTTTGTAATCTATCTATTATTACTAGTGGTGGTGAAGAGACACTTGTTATGACCTGAAGCAGCTTCTCCATGTGGCACCAACCTGGGCACAGCTGGTCAGCAGAGTTGGACCACATTGCCCACATCTGGGTCAGAGTGTGGGAAGACAAAAAGCGAAAATTGGCTTGTACCAGTATGAAGTTTGAGTTAAATGCCATCCACCTCAGTTGTTAACACGTCATACTGATTGTTGCTTATAGTCAAACCCAGTATTTTCAGAAAATATATTCAGTTAATCAAAAAATTACCAATTTAAGTACTTACTTTAAAAAATATCAAAAACTCTCCAAATTATACCTTCACAGGCGCACACACACATGCACCCTTTCTTAAATTTAATAAAGATATCAGAAATCTCTCTCAAATATCAGTTACCTAGAAACAATTAAGCTAGGTCAAAGTTAAGAATAAACATGTACTTTTCCACTCAGCACTCTCTCTCTTTCTCTCTCTCTCTCTCTCTCTCTCTCCTTTCCCTCTTTTCTCTCTCTATGTTTCCTTCCTTCCTTCACTCCTTTCTTTCTCTTTTTGTTTTTGGTTCATTCTGTATGGTATTAGCTTGCTACTATCTTGTAACCATGGATATGTAATTTAAGGAATATTTTCATTTTAAACTTGCAATGCAGATTGTTAGTAAATAGACTAGGTATGGCATAGGTAGGACAATGTGCTATCTCATATATATTCAATCCAAAAGTTCTTATTCCAACAAGTCAGGCACATTCTCTTCCTTCTAAGACAATGACAAATGCTGAAATAACCTTGCTGTTCCCAAGGGAAGAATGATTCAACAACATCTTTGTACAAATTGTTGCTGAAGAGACCTGTATTTTAAAAACAACAGCAGTGATATTTATTGTCTTCTATGATAAAATGGCTGTGTGTTTATTGTAGTTGTCATCTTTCTGCAGGAAATAAAAGAGCTCTTCTCTGTATTGCTGAATTGTACTCGAAAAAACTCCAATTGTTCCCTTTTCCTATAGCTTGAATTTTATCTGCTGCGAGCACTCTTCCAGCCCCACACCTACCACAGCAGCCTGCACCACCACCGCTCCTAGACCCTAATGTACTGTTAAACTACAGCATCTTCCGCCTTAATCCTCACACTGCAGGGCTTTCCCATCTCAGGCACGTACCACCCCTTCCCCTTCTGATAGCTCCTCACTGCGTATTCTCATTTTTTACCTGAATATGTTCTGCTTCTGGTCACAGGTGCCACTTGTTTCTCAAAAACAAAAATCCAAATCCGAATGAGTCATTTCTCTGCTTATCAACATTTAAGGTATAGATATTTAATGTGAGGGAATAGCACCGAATCGTTTGAAAGGCACACAAAATCTACTCGTTCAAATTCTATAAATAAAAGGCAGATTCTATGGCATTTTGTTTTGGAATAAAAGGTAAAAGTTCCCCTCTCTGCTGTGGTGTTTATGTACAATCTACTCGCTGCATTTGCTCTGTATTTATAAGCACTAGTCAACCGAATGCTTGCAGGAGGGGAGTCCGTGTAGTTTGTGTCTTGTCATTGTGCCCCTAAGGAGGTGGTCAGGAGGTGCTCAGGGGACACAAGCAGTCCAGGAGGGAGGAAAATGAGGAGGGAAAGAGAAAAAGAGGGAAAGAGAGAGGAAGGAAGGAAAGGGGAGGAAAGGAGAAAGAGAGGGAGGGAGGAAGGAAATGTAATTAGAAGCTCACAATTTCGCCAAATGTATACAGAAGACCATTTTTTCCCTATTATTTCTAAGAGTTGGCTCTTTGCTAACTAAAGATAATTATTAACATTTGTTTTAAACTAAAAATTTTAAAACGCTTTATGGTAATGTGCACAAAATAATTATTTCTTTGAAATAAGTTCAAACAAACTGGGAAATGCTGTAGCCTGGACATTTTGAAATAGAAACAAAGGAAGAACTCCTATGTAAACAGCCATTCAAGATGCCAGCTCGTTGGACAACCAGTCCCTTTCCCTCATGACATTCACATGTGCAAACATGTGGCATCAGCAACCCCTCTTGCTGAATATTTACGATCATATATGAAACTTTTTCAGGACAGTATTTTATCTTTTCAAAATTCACACAACTAATATTTCTCTCTTGTGGCAGAAAACCTAAGTTCATCTTTTTTTCCACAAGGAGCTATATTTTGAGATACAGTCATTCACATTCAAGACTATCCTTAATTTTTCAAGACCTAGTATAAAGATGGTAATGAAAGTAACCTAAATTAAAAGAGCTGGCATTTATGTTAGGACATTACGGTTAGCAAGGTTCTCTAACATATATTCACAATTACTTTAAGTCTTCGCTGTCAGTAGAAGGACTTTGACGCTGAGCCTTCTTCCCCAGTCCACCTGGGACAGTTAGGATCCTGGCTCGTTGGTTCCGCTGGTCTCATTGACTCTCCCTTTCCAGGAAGCCACCAACTATGGTCCGTCGTCACCACTATCTTTCTGCATAGTTTTGATACTGCACAAGACATAATGCACTACTGAGGAGATGCCTGTGCACACAGACAGATCTGAATCTGAACGTTGAGAATTAGAGACGATGTATTTTAAAGTGTAGGGTGGCGACTTCACCTATGTCATAGACATTCCAGAAGTGCTGGCTACCTTCCTGTTGTGTTGCTCCCCGGCGTGATGATATTCGTGAAAACACAGAAATGACTTAACGGCACAAAGTGCTTGACATCGTGTTATGCACTGCTGAAAACCTGATCGAACTGGTTTTCATTCTCCAGGATCCTCTCATAGTCCTTCCTCATTCTTCTGTTGCACAAGCACAAATCAGTCACAGAATTCTGGTGACCCAGCTAGAATGAAAGACAAACAGAAAAATAGGCCATTGGACCAGAAATAGAATGTCCAGAAACTGAGCCACACTTTTGTGGAAATCACGTGTACAACAAACTTGCTTTGCAAATCAATGCAGAAATAATGGAGTATTTTTGAATGGCACCGAAACAGTGGGCCATCTATAGGGGAAAGAATGGATCCATACTTCATTCACAAAATACATGCTGTTGGGTCAAATGAAAACATTGGAAATGTTTAGAAGAAAACAAATAGAATGACATCTGAGCAAGTTAAAATTGAAAGATAAATTTACTATAAAAGATTATAATAGGGGGCTGGGGATTTAGCTCAGTGATTAGAGTGCTTGCCTTGCAAGCACAAGGCCCTGAGTTCAATCCCCAGCACCACAAAAAAAAAAAAAAAAAAGATTATAATAGACACCTAAAATTGAGATATTAGCCATATATGGTGAGATGTGTCAAAGAATTAGTATCCAGACTATGTGACAAATTCTGTAAAATAAATGAAACAAGAAAAAGTGTTCAACTTTATTACTAGTTGGGGGAAAACTGTAACCATTTTACAACCATGGACAGATTGGCAAAAAAATTAAATAGTTTATAAAGACCAAATTTTGGATGCAGTATGTGAAAGTACAAATTCTTATTCCTGTGAGTGAGAATTTAAATGTTGGGCCATTTGAGAAAACAATTTCTATTTCCTGGTAAATTTGATCATATATGTACCTACTTGAAGCTTTTCCACATGTACACTAGCAGATACAAGAATATTCTTAACATTTTTTCATGAAAGAAAAAAATTGGGAACAAACAAGAACAGTAGAATATAAAGGAGAGTTGTGTTATACAAACATCAAAACGGAATAATTTGAATAGGATAATCTTGACTAAAAAAAGGAAATGTGTAAAAGAAAGCACAGAGTATTATTCCATTCACCTAAAGATAAGTCTGAACCAGTGTTTACAAAATATTACTAAACCTGTGGTAAAACTCTAGACCAAAATTAGGAAATGAGAAATAAAACTCAAGAAATGGATTGCCTGTTCATTGGAGATGAGTAGAAGAAAAGAGGATAAAATTAGGAGGAGCCTGCAGGAACCTCCTTCAGCTGCATTGAGAAACATGCATCTTCGTTTGATTATCAGAATTGTAAAGGAAAAATCAAATGATGTACATTCTTATATTTGTATATTTTATTAGAAAAACATTTTAACAGACAAAAAAAATCATATGTCATGGACCATGATCCACAAAAGACGTCGTTCCTTGCCTCGAGCCATGCTATTCCAGCGTCCCTGGAATTATTTCAGCATCGCTGGCCTTCGTCCTTTGTGGATTGTGCCGAGGGGCTCTTTTCTGTATTTTCACTTCCTTTCTACATTCTTCTGGCTGTGCGGTTTCTTTTTTTCTGTTTTCTTAAGCTGCATGTCCAGCTCATTCATTTTCAACACTCATCTTGTCTAATGTAAGCACTTAAGGCTGCAGATGTATTGCCAACAATATTAAAATGATACTCTATCATTTTAATATATGATATTTACTTGTAGTTCGCAGTTTTTATTATGCGTTTTTCTTTGATGCGTGAGTTATTAAATTCTGCTTTTTAAATATATATAAACACATAAATGTTTGTAAAATTATTGTTGGTTAAAAATTAATGACTCGATTGCCTTATTGGCCAGTATGTGCTCTTTTTATACTAATTCTGTGAAATTTGTTGAGAATTTCTTTATGTGTGTGTCTTAGTCACTTTCATCGCTAGGATACAATGGTCAGCACTTGCAGGAGCTTGCAGGGCTGCGCAGCCTCCTCCAGAGACTGCAATCCTCTGAGTCAAATTTAATGAAGGACACAGAAATTGACAAGATTAGCTTACAGTATTCGCCCACAGTCAAATGTGGAAGAGTGCAGATCTGTCCGCGCGCTGGAGATCCCGAGAAGCCAGCTGGAGGCCTGGATACCCCGCAGAGTCCCTCACGAGGAGACCGAGGAATCTGCGATAGAAGACCCAGGGTCGGCCCTGGAAAGCCCGAGGGCCAGAGCCGGAGGCCAGAGAGGCCGCATGGGCAGGGTGCAAAGCCGGTGCTGGAAGTCAAGGGGTCTGTGCCAAAAGGCAGGAGGCGACCTGAAGACAAAGGTGAGACCAGAGCTGCTCTGAAGAGAGCAGCAGCCAGCCTTGGTGTCTCTGCTGGACACTGAAGAGCGACTGCCCCTCGACACCTTCTCC
>PVJO010027098.1:0-20105 GCA_004026905.1 Hystrix cristata | reverse complement strand
CCAGATATATTTTAAAATGATCACTTTCTGTACTCAAAACTATCAACTAGAAAATTTCAAGAAAGGACCCTACTAATCAGAAAAACTGGTACTAGAGATACCGAAGTTGAAACACTGGTATGTAATCTATTCTTTGTGGAAATCTACATTTTGGTAATCTGATATGATATTAATATTAAGAAACTAACAGACACTAAGATAGGAAGCACTGTATAAGGCTGGCAGACAGTAACATCCTCAGTTCCGACACGGTAAACCTATGGAACCTCAATGTTCTACATAATTTGCTCTTGCAAATCACATTATTTCAAAGTCCAATAGTGCGGATTTGTTTTGATTCCAAAATTCATATTCACTAACTGCAATTAAAAGTTTAAAATTACATGGTGCTAGAAGTGATGTCGAGTGTGACATTTTGAGTGACAGACTTAAACAGTGTAATTTTACCCTCTTAAAAAAATTTACTTACAAAATTATTACAACAGGAACACAAATATATATTACTCTTTAATTAGACTTTTGCTTTACAGTATGTTCTTGTCAATGGTCACTTCAAAATGTAAGCCTGATAAACATTTTTCAAAAACGTACCGTTGGAAAACAAAAAGCTTCAGAAAAACTCCTGCCCTTTAAATGATGTGGAGATGGGAAATATTACTATTTTAAAAAATTCATTCCACTCTTCTGGAGAGCTTTTTCTGAGTATTTTCACTTGAGTCTGTTATTCTTTAGCCAGAAGTTTTAAGACAATTTTAGATTTAAAACTGATATTTTGTTCCTAAGTGAGAAGTATGTCCACTTTCAGTACTGCCTTTCATTAGAATTGTCTGAATTTTCCCCTAACACAGCTGGTTTCTCAGTGGAGATTAGGCTGACCCACCTACACGTAGGAAGTCCCCTCTCAGAGCCGATGACACATACTGAGCTGTTCTGATAGTAAGTTTAACTGCTTTAGGAAGGAAATGGAAATGAGAAAAATGCTTAGAATATTGTACTTTGGGGAAATAACCCTAGAATTGACATTTTAGAAGTCTCTAATGTGGAGAATCAGCCAGGAGCTGGCTTGTCAGCTACCTGTAGCAGCTCACCTTACCCACTCAACAGTAACTGTGAAAGTGGCCACCTTAGCCTGACCAAAGATGATGCTCTCCCTGTTCAACTCAGCCTGGCTCTGTCCCATCAGCTGTGCCTCAGCAGGAGCGGGGGAAGAGGGACTACCTACCTAAAACTGATGGCAGGGCTGAAGCTAGAGGATTAAGGAGGTAAATTTCAAGTACTGCCTAATACCACAGCAATTTCTGGGAGCCCCACAAGTCTGGGCTGTTGATTTGGGAGAAGAGCTGAAGCTATTTACTACTGTTTCAATCAAAATAAAATAAAGCCTCTTCAAGGCTTTTTGAGTAATAATATAAACCTCCATTTTTGAGAGAAAAAAATGCAGGTTTCAGTGGAAGAACCCTAAGGGAGTGACTGACAGTGGCAGGCCATTAATTCCCTGGGAGGAGTATGAGCTCGGCCCAGTACACTCAAGCCCTGCACCCCACCCTGGCATCTGAGGCATCTCAGTCCAAGTACAGATAATACTGCATCTCGGTAAAGACAAAGGCATCCTGCTTTACCATCGCATGCCACTTGCTATTGTCTTCCTCATCCCACATACTCTCCATCCTCCTCTATAAAACACATCCAAACCAATTTCTATTGTTATTGTTTCAAATAATAAAGCAAAACATATATTAAAACTCAGATTTTGTTCTTAACACAAAAAGTGCTTAAAACCAACCTATGCAACTGTTTCTCACTACATTTTTCAACCAATAAAATCAAACTTATTTAGGCTTAGGAATAATACTGAAAAAACAGTGAATCTGATTTTCTTGCATTTTAAACAATGTGCCTTCATTCCCAACTTTTATTTACATTAACTGACTTGTTTTACTATCTTCATGAGTTGAGCTCTGTTTGGAAAATACAGAAGGTATGAATATATAGAATTTTTAGAATAAAAATTTTTCTGAATATAAAAATGCTTCTATGTTCCAAAATAACACTTTTAGATTCTTCTTATAGTTTTCAGCTGGTTAACTAAACCATTAAGTACCCAAGATTTTTTTAAAAAAATAACAAAAGATAATAACATGGTTTTAAACACAAAGTTATACACAAACTACTCAGTCTGTGGATTATCCTCATAGATAGTTCAGGTTGTCTCTAAGAAAACCCCTAAATATTTTAGTCGTATCATAAAATTCCATCATCAAAAACTAGCTTAAAATAGAAATCTTTATGCTTTAATGATTGCCAGAATTGTCCAGCATAGCTTCAGTAAAATAGAATTGTCTAGAAAATACAATCTCCAAAATGTGTGCAAGTACTGCAAATTGGACAGACCTGATGCCCTCAAAACTGAGTCCTCCTCCTTCAGCACCTTTCCCAGGTCCCAAACCCCCCTCTTCAGCCTTGTGCTTTGTGTATTTCCTCTTGTGGACCACTACTCATACTGCACCATTCCTGTCCTGATGGATTTCTGGCATGATCAAGTATTGAGGAGAAAGTATGAGTTAGGCAAGCACTTTGTTTTCTTTAAGCTGTTAACACTTCATATGATTGGGTCCCCATAAGAAGGTGTGGGTGCTTAGATTAGCCTGGAGCTTTTCAGGAACTGAATGAGCACTTTATACACAAACGTGTACTGGCAGAGGGTCTGAACCAGCATCATTCTCTGTTGCCTGAGCATGTCCAGCACTCTTGGGATGTCCAGCACCTAGGAAGAAGAAAACAATGATGAAGGGAATGCTCTCCAGGGGAGAAAAATCTAGTAGGAGATAGGCAGTCTCTTGTCTACCTTAGCATATTCTATAATCCATTATTGCCAGCATCCACTTAAACACAGACAGAACATCCATGCTAATTGTTTCTTCAGCATCCCCTGAGTATAGCTCTCTGACTTTGGTTATATGTAAATTTCTTTTTCTCATCAGATCCACCAAGATTCAACAGAAACACAGTATGCTAAGTGTTATCAGACTCTAGCTCAGCATTTCCCACAGAGATAGCAACCCCACACTAATCATTTTTGAAATAGTAAAAGGTATTCCATGAAAAACAGAGTTCTGAGCTGAAATTTGAAAAAAAAAAAAAGTATGATGTCTCCATCCTTAATATGGTAATAGGTACTGAAAATTTCCAAGAAGACACCATCTTTTGCAGGGAACACAATAATATTTTATTCTTTTTTTTTTTTTTTTTTTTTTTTTTTTTTTTTTTTTTTTTTTTTTTTGTGGTGCTGGGGATCGAGCTCAGGCCCTTGTGCTTGCAAGGCAAGCACTCTAATCACTGAGCTAAATCCCCAGCCCCTGAACACAATAATATTTTGTGGCCACCACAGTCCCAGGAAATGTATCCAAAAGAGCTTTTAGGTGACTATGCCCCTCTCCTTCCCAGCCCATTATTCTCTCCCACCAAAAAAGGTCAGGCTTAACACAAAGGTTATCACCTCATTGTGTTCCAGACAAGCAATCATGATCTCTGACAGAATGACAACACCAGTTCTTCCTACCCCGGCGCTGCAGTGGACCAACAATGGAGGATTGAGGCTTTTGGGCTCACTTGTACTATTAGTATGGCGTCGAACAGACTGGATCTCTTCAAGGTATGCTGTGAAAAATCAGTAAAATAGAAAAATACTCAGGGATGACAGTGTGTCGAATTCATAGTGCTATTTTCATATTCTCTCCGCTGACTGAGAAAACTGCAGATAAGAGCACTGTGTGCCAGGCAATCCATCCTAACCACTGACTGTAGCTGTGGACAAATTGGCGCCTCCACCTGCCTCCACTTTCTCATTCCCAAAGTGGCCTGAAGGGACACACTCTGAGGGTCATCAGGGACACTCCACTTGCTATCAAACTGTATTTTAGTATATGTGCTGCCAAAGCGAGCACATCAAACTGTATTTTAAAAATGTCTTCTAACAATCCTCTCCAAAGCATTTATATTCTTTATTCTGAAACAAGTCTAAAGCTTACAGGAGATGACACAAAGGAAATATCTCAGAAACAAAGTCTTTTGTGGCCTGAGGAGGCTGGAAACAAAGACACTTACACAAAAATCCCTTAAGGTCTTCAGGACAGCCATGCTCAGGCCAGTCTGTGTACTGGAGATGCCAAACTGTCCTCTCCTGCCCCGTGAGAAGATGCTTCATCTTCAAGCCTGTGGTAGCGTAGCAGCCGGAGTCTGTGCGGAACCGCGTCGTGATCTTAAACCTCCCATAGGTGACGGTGCTGTGCCTGGAACCAAGTCGTGGCCAATACCTAAAGCTCTTCTCCCTTCCACCCTCCTGTTGAAGACAAGTATGGTTCAGCAGCAGCACGAGATCCAGCCACAGGTACCCTGCACACGGATAGTGTGTCTGAAACGCAGGACCATCCCACCCTGCCTTTGTCTCTACAGGTCAGGATTCTGCATGATTAACATTAACAGTGCTTTGGAGGTTGAGAAAAATCAATGAACAGAAATGAGCACTTACCTCTTCTGCTGTCACCATTGCTATAATTGCAATTCCCTGTTCCCACACCATCTGCCAAAAATCCTGACACGTATTCTGTAATGGTCCCTGCGTGGCAATATAATCCCATTCAATTCCACCGACAAAGACCTGGAATTAAAAAAAGTTTAAAAATTACTCGTGTGTGTATGTAGAATATACATATGAATTTGCGCATGTGTTCATGGTAGTACTAAAAAAGTGAAATGTATTATTCAGCAGAATAAGAACAGGCTTAAATCTTTTTTTTTAGGCTTAAATCTTAATCTTTTCCTTGTCAATATTATATTCATTATTGACATTTTTATAAATTGTGTGCTGTGAATTCATGTAACACCTATGTGACCCAGGGCAATCTGACAACTCCTGTGTCTCAGCACTTATCTCTAAAAAATATGGCCTACCCTCATGGAGTTGTTGTGAAGACTGAACAGATATATATGGTACCTGGCACATAGTAAGTGCTTTTTTATTGCTGTGATGATTCTCTTTATAAAACATCAGGAGTATTTTGCTTTCAAATGTTCCCTACTTGTCGAGTAGCTATCTATCATCTCCCTTTCCCCCTTTTACACCACTTTTAAATAAATTGTCTTATAAATAAAAAAAGTAATTATCAACATCATAGTACTCCAAATTTCAAACAGAATTTTGCCCATGAAGTAGTAAATAATAATGGAAAAATGATTGGCAATTAAAGCCAAAACCCCAAATTAAAAATCAGATTTCTAGGGGGAAAAAAAAAATCTTCCTACTCAAGGTTATCTCACTTTGAACTTCTGAGTCAAGACAACTCTCCATAATACGGAGTTTCTAGTTAAGACTGAACATCCCTAGGGGCAGTCTAAACAGGGTTATGACTGAATACGCAGTTCAGAAAGCTCGTTAAATCCTGGCTCCACTGATACTTAGTGAAGACAGTAACTGTATTCTGAGTGCCTGTTAGACACCAAACCCTGTGCACACCCTGTTCCCCCATGCTCTCATCGCAGCTGCACATGCTGTCACTCTGGGGGGCAAACAGGTGGGAGCACAGGTCAAACAGCAGCCAAAGTCTGTGGGGGTGAAGGTGTTAGGTTTCTTTATTAAGAGATGAGCAAACTGAGGTCTGACAGCTGGCGAGCAGTGTGTCTAGGAATTGTCTCTATCCAATTGTGAAACTCATCCTCTCTCTTCTAATCCTCAAGTGGCTAATACAACTACAGAGCCTTAGTGGTATTCAGTTCTTATCCATCTGGTCAAATGTTTGGCTTTCAAGTACATGATATCCAAATAAAAGGAAAACAGAATAGTACATGTGCAGATTCCCCCAAACCACCAAGGGGTACTAGCAGGCCCACAGAGATGGCCAGGTCTTCAGAAAGCCTCAGGTGCCAGGTTGCTCTCTTACTAAATATGACTTGCAAACTGAAGAAAATGTGAGAAAGAAGAAAATGAGCACCAAACCATAGACACTTACTCATCCCCTCACTACAAGGAGATTTCTCCTTTCCAAAGTAAAGATTCAAGTCTAGCCAGCAAGAACAAAGGGTACAGTGATGGAGAAGATAGAACATCTGGCTTTATTCAGCCACCTGTTGTGAATCATCACTTTTCCCATTTTAGTAAGTGTAGCGTTACCCAAGTTAAATGGCATTAAACTGCTTCTAGGAAAAAAAAGGGCCTTCAAAGAACAAAGCAATATTTAAAAACGATCACAGAGAGGATGCAAAGAGAACAGATGGGAACTTCAGAAGTAAAATCTTCTGTGAACACCATCGAAAAGCCCAGACACCTTTGTTACATAAAAGCACATGCAGATACGTGAGGAGGAAACACTAGCAATTGAGCAGCTCCTTTAAGAATTTATGAGCTAGAAAGAAGTCTTCAGATTTAGAAGGACAAAGTTCTAAAGCCAGACAAAGTGCTCCTCAAGTCTTGGTGACAGTGTTGGGGCAGAACAGTTTTTCATTTGGAGATGTAGACAGGACTCTGACTCTATCTGATAAACACTTTCTGTGGCACTGAAGTAAACTGGTGTTTTTAGAATATAGACAAGAATACAATTCTTCCCATTCTTACCCAAAACTGCATGTGCTGTTTATCGCTCAAGATGTTCCTCTTACCTTAATATGTGATGCATTGATGTAACCAGTATTGTTTTCCTTGGTGGGGACCAACTCCACTCTCGCATCATCATAGGGAAGGACATCTTGGAATCTATTTCTTTCTGCATTTTCAGGGAGTCGAGCTGTTGAACATTCCCCATCAACTAGCCGTTTTTTAAGAATCCTTTCATATTCTGTGAATACCATTCCCTGTTCTAACCGCTGTTCCAGCATTTTACACTATAAAACATAATACATGGAATAAAATATAGTCACATATTTGTCTGTACATTTGAAATCTTGTTTTCTGCTTCAAGTCCAGCATTATCTAATATTGAAAATTCTACATGAAACCAAACTTAAAATTTTAGCAAGCCATAACAAGAGTTAAAAGCACAAAAAACATAACTTTGTTAGCAGGACATATAATGCAAAATTCTGTTTAAAGTTAAAAATTAGCCTGAAGTAATTTGTTGAATTTGTTTTCTCTAAGTCAACGGTCAATTTTTAGACCTCTAAGAAACAAAATAATTCAGGTGGGCAGTACATACACTTTAGAGCAGGATAACCAGTTCTAACATCTACAAATACTTTAATTTTGTAATAAATGATAAATAAAAAAACAGTAGCATACTGAGAACCACCTCCATGATGAAGTTGTAAAGAAATTCATGCCTCTCTCATTTTTATAATAAAACTGAACTGAAAATACATCTCACAAGGAAGTTTTGAAAACTCTAGTAACTATTTACTTTCAAGATAAATTTTCGATATAATGAAAGAATGAATGAATGCTTTCTTATATGTACATATATATATTTGTAGATTTCTTCTTTAAGGCCATCAGAAACCAAGACTGCCTCAAATGACTGGCAGAAGACAAAGAAAAACATTAAGAAACAAGAAATAAACCTTCAAGCCTGAAATTATCTAATAAGACATTAGCTAAACATGTGCTCCAGTTGTGTGGCTCAGATTATAAAAATTCCTTAACACTCATTTCTGATTATTAAATTATGCTACAAAATTCACTAAAACCTCATAAATACATTCTTGTAGAATCTACTAATTGTCCCAGAAAAGGCGCAAAGCCAATGTGTCCCTCGCACACATACCCTTTCATCATTCGTTGCTCTGGTGGACACTTCCCTTCCTTCATCAGGCAGAGGCAGTCGAGACAGGGATAGTCCATTGAGGGCAGCCAACTTAAGAGGACCCACTTTTTTTGCATCTATTCGAGTCTTTTTCATTCCCTGTAAAAATATTTACATGTATATATGAAATACACACAGATACAGTCCTTTGAAAAGAAATCTCAATAGGCTGAAGACTGGAAACAAAACAAGTGTCCTGCTTTGCCAACAACCACAAGAGAGATTCTAACCCTGTGCACATCATTTGTTTAATAAACATTAGAAGAAAGACATTCCTTTCAAGGCCAAAGCCCTGATAAGTCTTCCAGATAGAAGGTTTTGAAACTCAACTGGTTACAGGCTGTGTTGCAACGAAAGGTGTGGCTCCAGGCAGGCAGCATTCCTCCACAGAACTCCCACATTTCAAAATGTGACACATAAAAAAAGTCAGCTACAGTCCACAAAAAAACTTTAAAATACAATCATTTCATTCTGATATGCTTTTTAAAAATATTTCTAAAATATAGTTTTAAAACTTTCTTTAAAAATTAAATACTTTCTGTGGCAGCTTCTTCTGAGGACTGCCTTTCCACCTACTGCTCAATATTTTATTGCACAACTGGGGGGCCTGGGTTGGATCATTATGTTTCTCAGAACAGCCACATTTCTAAGCCAGGAAAATAAAACAGGGCTGAAATCTCTATCAAGAGGACAGCATATAAGTGACAGCACCAACAGAATTCTGTCTTCTGAAAACAGGTGTTTACTAAAGCTTTATTTTTTTATTATTTAATGTAACACAAATAGATATTGATACATAAAATATAAAAAAACTATAAAAAAATAAGGTAACTTGACAACATAATGTTAAGTGAAATAAGTCTGACACACAAGCTACTCTTAAATATCACGTGGTGTCTCCTAAAGTTATTGTTAAACCTAATGATTTTTCTCTCTATAGCAAATAAGCCTAGAATGCTAAGCTCCTTAGATATTCTATACCCCTTTGGAGTCCTAATATTATAATGAGAGTAGCTCAGTTTGAAAGAAATGGTTTTCTTTGTTCTCTCTTAAAGATGAATCTTCTTTACTCAAGCTGTATAAGCCTTCCAAAGGCCACAAAACCCCAGGATCAGTAATACAGCAAGAAAATGAAAAGTCATTTTGGTGAGTGTAAAAAAAAAATGTAAGCCTGCTAACATAATTGGAGATTGTGATTGGTACCTAGCTGAAAAAGTTATCTGTAATAATTTTTAATTTTATAATTCATATTTTATCATGAGCATCCCATACAATGTGATCTGGACTAGGAACAGGTAGAGTCCTGGGTTGAAGTCCAGCCTCTTTCATGTTAGTCACTTTCTCTTCTAAGTCTCATCTGGATAGACAGTCACAGAGAGACAAACTTAAAAGGTCTTGATTTGGCTAAAATGTTGTGATTCTAATATATGTAAAACACAGTGGTGTGCTAGTAATGTTTAAGAACTGGCTCCTGTGGGAAAAATTTCTGACACATTTGTCAATTTCCATGGTGTAAATACTTCCATCACGGCCAATTTCAAACTGCCAGTGCACCATCAGCTGGCTTGCAAGATTCCCAAAAATTTAACAGGCAGCTCCTGCTAGCCCATACAAGCTCACTCTAGTGCTTAGCTGCCTGAAAATGACTCGCAGCACTGCACCTGACATGCTGAATAAAGTCAAGTGGCTGTATGCTCAAGTCAAAGTCAGTAATTGAAAAAAGTCAAAACTAGCCTTGAAAATCCCTTAATTAGTTCTTAGAGTCTAAGTGCATGGTTTTAAATGCATACCCTGCGCAGTGATATCTTATGTGTAAATCACTGCACAAGACTACAGGGCACATCAGGGAGAAAATCTTTGTGTAAATGTGTGAACAGCCAGACCAGTCTGCCTTGGAGACAGCAATCAAGTCCCTAGAGCAGAGGGAGATGGGTGGAGAATTCTGAACTGTTCCTTCTTGTCTACAATTTACTTTACCATTTTTAATACTAAACTTCTTTAACTTTAACTCACATTAGTGTATTTGTTTGTTGTAATAATTACACAAGAGATTTAGCAGGAGGCTGGCTCTGCAAGTCTTGGGAAGTCTGTAAGTTAAGCACATGCAACCGCACAATAATAAGGTTATACTGACTGACACTTTTGACGCCACTTTCTGGAGACACCCGAGTCACAGAGAGACCAAGCAGCTTTCCCAAAGTCACAGAGCTGGGGATCGAACTCAGAGCCTTGTGCTTGCTAGGCAAGCACTCTACCACTGAGCTAAATCCCCAACCCCACAAAGCTGCCTTTTTATAAAAGAATCTGTCAAAACAAAACAAAACAAAACAAAAAAAACAAAAAAATCTCTTAGTATAATTACTCATGCTAAGTCATTTAATTAAGAAGGCATTTTTTTCATGCCTAACCTTATGTGGGACTTAATGCTACAAGGTAAGAGGGCAGAGCAGGGGTGACTGTACCCGGATTACAGATGTGGAAGCTGAAGTTTAATGTATGAAGGGTCCTGCCTGCTGAGCAGAAAATTAATAAATGGCAGAATCTAGACTGAGACCCAAGGCTTTTAACTCTTAGGAATACACTCTTCCCCTTCACCGAAGCTGCTGTATACATTCTTAGAGTCTAAGTAAAATCTTTTTATTGCAAAAAGAAGGGAGTCAGAAGCATATGATTTTATTATTAATATTGTAGGTCTTAAAGTCATTCAGGGTTGGAGATTTAGCTCAAGTGGTAGAGCACTTGCTTAGCAAGCCCAAGGCCCTCAGTTTGATCACCAGCACTGCCAAAAAAAAAAGTCATTGAGAGAAATTTTGTAGTTTAAGGGAATCAAACTGATCAGTCTTCAGATTCACCTGAACTTGCCAGGCCCATTCAAAACACACAGGGATAAAATACTGGACACCTTTGATATAATGCTCATTTGGAGAAAGTACTTGGGTCACACATAAAGACAGTGGACAGTTCTTAATGTAACACTTGTCCAGCTGCTCGGGTCCTCAGGCAGAGGTTCTGTGCCCCCCCCACACTGTTCCCACCCTGAACCTGCTCATCAGCCTGCCTCTTTGACCTTGGTCCCCCTGAGGCACTGGTTTTTACTATTTAGACAGGTAAGAGTTACCCTCAGGAAAAATTAAAAATGAAATTCAAACCCAAACTCGATTAAAAGAAAGCATTTCCCTTATATGAAAAACCCAAAGTAGGAGCAAAATAACAGACAGATCATAGGAAATAGGGAAATAGATCTGCAGAAAGGAAGGGGACCAAGAGACAGAGGGAAGGGGGAGGGGAGAGACAAGAGGGGAAGGGGATAAAAAAAAGAATTAAGATGTGTTATCTACATGTACCAATTCCCACATGGAATATGGTCACAATGTATAGCAACCATATACTAATAAAAAACTAAAAATTGAAAAAAAATCTATGGCACTTTTGTAAGTGCTTTTTGTCTATGTGCAGTGATCTATTTCATAAGCACTATAATACTGGCAGAGACAGGGGAGGAGAGTCCTCCTGGGAGTGGACAGGCTTCATGACAGGGCCACAGATTCTCAAAGGTCCAGAACTCAACAAGTTTCAGTGGACAGAATGGCACGGCTTTAACAAGCAACTCTACTAAGTAAAATATTATACACAGTACACCTCCACGCAGAACAGTGCAGAAGGGGACGGGCTACAGAGATAACAAGCCAGGCTAGGCACTCACTTGTGTGACCTTGGAGAAGTTATTTAATAGCTCAGAGTCTATTTCTTCATTTGCAAAATGTGCATACCAATCAGCTTCTTGTAAACTGGACACAGCAAAGTAGATGAAGGGATAGTACATGGTAAATGCTCTGAGAATAGCAGCTGGAGATGATGTTATCAAGCTCTTTCACATTTCAAATAAGTTTCAAATAATTAAGTGCTTCATTTTTATTTATTATACTGAATAATAAAGAGCTCCTATTTCTAGAAGGGACTTTCCTTGAACTCTAAGTACATTTAACCTTTTTTTTCCTTGTTGTTTCTGGTGTTTTTATTTGTTACTGTTACTATTAATCTTTCTTTTAAAGGGCCCTGGAGCACTGAGGTCTTGCTTTCACAAAGTGCCAGCTTCCAACCCAGAGTCACTCTCCAGTCCTCAGGTCATGGCCAAGATAGTCAAGCTACATCCACCGACTCTAGCCTTAAAAATCACATACACAATTAGGAAGGTTGCCTTGGATGCTACACACAGGTATCACTGGAGCAAACCCAGCCCTGCATGCAGCCTCGCCACACAGTATTTTTAATGGGTGGTCAGACAGCTACCTGGACTGAAGCCATGAAATCTTCACCTCCTTTTCCTCCACTAAGTCTTCCCATTCCATCCCACAGAACTTCTTCGTCTAATTTATCATCTCTAGCAAAACTACTGAAATTTTAATCAGTCGCCTATAATTTCCACATGTAAATTTAAACGTGTTCACAAAATGAGATAAAAAGGCAACATGCAGGGAGCATGGGTAGGATGAAAAATGTTGAACAAGGGGACAAAAAGGCTGAGAAACATCAGAACCAATGAGTCAAAGGAAAGAGGAGGGACAGCACAGAGGGACAGGGTAAGGGGCACCGTGCTCCCGGGTGCTTACCCCCAATGGCGGGAGTCCTTCCACAGTGTTTTTCTTCCCAGAGAGCAGGTCTGACACGGGCCTTTTCTTCAGAGAGTCCCTCCTGGCCCGGTAGCGCCCCGACGTGGTGAGGTCGGACTCGGACATGGAGGGCGTGAGCAGCCCTTCTCTGCGGGGGCGCTGGGCTTCTGCAATCATGTGCACAGGGCTTACGTCCCTCGCCCTCTTCTCGGCCTCCGAGAGGTGGGCCTTGGGCTCGAGAATATGCAAAGGGCCAGGGGCCGGGGCGACAGCGGCACAGGGGTGGCTCCGCTGCAGCTCCGGGGCATAGGCAGCCAGCGGCCGGGGCTCGGGCCGGGCCGAGAGCGTGGCTGGGGCTTTGGGGTCCTCTTCGAAGTCCTCCTCCTCCTCACTGCTGTGGATCAGCATGGTGGCATCCGAAAGCGACTTCTTGTGGCCATACCTCCCTCCCTCGGGCTCCTCGTCCTGCCGGGCTCTGTCGCTGCTGACACTGGGCTGGGAGCCGGCCAGGAGCGCGCATGGGGCGGGGGCTGCGTCGGCCGCCGAGGCCGACAGCGTGCGCTCCTTGAGCCGCAGCCCTTCCAGGCCGTGCGCTAGCCCCGCCAGCTCGATGCTGTTGCGCTTCTGCAGCTGGGCACGGCGCGCCGCCGTGAGGGGCTCGCTGACCTCCTGCAGCGAGTGCGCCACCGGCAGGCTGTCCTCCTGGAAGGTCTGCACCGAGTGGTGCACGCGCCGCGTGATGAGGTCCGGGCTGCTGCTGCTGATGTACAGGTGGCGGGACAGATCAGGGGTGCTGTTGGCCGGCCGGGGGTAGGGGTAGGGGTAGGGCGGCGGCGGACGGTACACCTGGGTCCGCATGATGTTCGGAGCCGGGTAGTCCTGGGCCTGCAGCTGCACATTGGTCAGCTCGGGCACGCTCACCGCGCCCACTACCGGCCGCCTCTCGGCGGGGTAGGGGTAGGGCGACTGGCTGTTGAAACTGTAGTTCAGACTGAAGGCGCAGGGCGCCGACTGCGGGGAGGCCAGGGGTGCATGCTCCCGGATCTCCGGCTGGCTGTAGACCAGGGCGTCGGGCCTGCTGTATGCGTAGGAGTTGCCAATGTTCAGGTTCCTCAGCGAGCGGCTCTGCCTCTCGGCGTGCGCCATGCCTCTATTGAGCTGCTTCATCACGGTCTCGTAGTCCGGGGTGGGGCGGTACGAGGGCGGTATCAGGGCGCTGTGCCGATGCGAGGGGAAGTAGTCGGGTCTCATGACGTCACTGCCGGTGATGCTTGGGTTGGAGGACATCGGGGAGGGCTGCAGGTAGGGCTGCGGGTTGTTCAAGGAGTTGGTGCTGTGTGCGCTGTAGATGCTGCCATTGCGGATTCGACCACTGACGTCCATCTGGGCTCTATCCAGACTTGTCTGGGAGTGACAATAATATCCGTTGTGGTTGGACACAAAGAGGTTATCTGAAAAAAAAATTTTTTTAATGTACTTTAAAATGAGATTTTTAAAATTGTATTAAATTAGACTGCTTACTCCAGCCAAATATTGAGATAGGTCCTGAATTTGGATGACATTTTCAACACAGCCTGTAAAAATCCTTGCTAAAAAGAACCAGCTGTCCCCACCTACCTGAGGGCCAAGAAAGCCTGGGCTTCCTCATCTACGGGACCAGCCCGGCTTTGCCTGCTGTAAGGATGGGGGTTCAGGATCTGCTCCTGGATAAAGCTTCGCCTAATCTAAATGCAGTGTTGAGTGTAACTGTGTGACAATACAGCATCTTTTTTCTGAAAGTTAAAATCATCTACTTCATTGGAGACATGAACTCTGTGGAACCTGAGGCAGGGATACTGCTCAAAGTCCAGACCCAGTGACCCTGCTGTGTCTCCTTGGGCAGGGATGTGGCCTGCTGATGCTGAGCTAGCTCAAGCTGTCTATAAACATTTCCTTTCCTTTCAGACTCTGTATAAATCCTTCCAGAACGAAGGCAAAACTTCCACATGAAAGGACAACAGTGTAGCAGAGCATGAGCTTCTCCAGTCCAAAGTGTCACCAGTAGCTACACACGCCACTAGGGACCCAGAAGCCAAGAAGAGCCAGGCTAAGGCAGCCACAGTGGCCACCACCCTGCCCACACTTCCGTAAGGCTTGGGTCCAGGGCTCCCAGAATCAGGTGAGTAACCTTGCGATGCTGTGTGTGTGTCCCTGTCCCAAGCTGGAAGGGACTGTTTTTTCCAGCCAACCTGTAGCTTATCTGAATCTCTTAACTAATAACTGTGATTTCCAACACTTCCAAGAAAACTTAGCAGAGAAGAGTTTCCTTTGAGGAGCATTCTTTGTGTGTTGAAAACCGCACAATGTTTAAGTGACAACTGATTATCAAAGTGATATACCACTACACTACCCATATTCTGGTGCACACACTGCCTGCTCTTCTTCCTGCTGCACACAGTGTTTCCTACCATACTGCGTTCCTCATCCATGGAACACTCAGCTACTGCTGAATCTCTGGAGTCCCTCTTTTCTCACTGCCTACATCACAGCTCAGATCCTCACCCCAGCTTGTCTGGATTGGTACACATCAACCTGCCTACTGGTGTCCCTACCTCCAGGGTCCTCTCTGAATGCCTCAGGCCACCCAGTCATTTGAGAACCTGTTCTGTGTGTAAAAGACTATACTGAGAAGAGAGTGGGAAAACATGACTGGAATATAGGCAGGTGAAAGGTGAAAGGTAGGCTGACAATCACCGTAATTTAGGAAGGAGAAGAGATAGAGAAAGATCACTTCCAGCTTAGGCTAAATTGATCAGAACAAAGAAGAAAGAAATGATCAAAAACAACCTCACAGAAGCTATGGCACTCAAGGGGCCCCCATGCAGTAGGTGAGAGGAATAGGTGTGCCCAGCATCCATCAGTACTCAAATCACTCTACCTCGAGAGTACGCTGGGTTGTGCCTCCTCGTCCCCTGACGGTGGGCACGGTCATGTGACTAGCAGTAGTCAAAGGAAGATGAGCAAAAGATCAGAGCCAGTTTCTTTGGTCTCCTCCTCCTGCCACCCTGATCAACTGTATTCCAGACGGAAGAGTCTCCCCAAGCCCAAGCCACCAAGGCAAGCTCTCCTGGAGCACAGCCAGAGCCCGCCTGGCAGGGCACAGGAGACAGGTAACCTGAGCAGGAAGAAAATCCACCGAGAGTTTAGAACGGCTTGTCAGCACGGCAGAACCCACCCTATGCTGACTGGACGGCAACACAGGGATAGGAGGATGTGTGGGATAAGGACGTTGTGTGGCTCTGGGTAATGGGGTAGCAGGGGCAGAGCCAGGGACCACTCCCAGAGGGCAGGCCAGAAAGGAGCAAACTAGATTAGAAGAGGAAGCTATGAAAATATGCAGAGTCACAAACACTAGGAAAATGAATGACCCTGGACATCAGAGACACTACTCACAGTTGTGTATTAGATGAAACA
The DNA here is from genome assembly GCA_004026905.1 of Hystrix cristata. NCBI lineage: Eukaryota > Metazoa > Chordata > Mammalia > Rodentia > Hystricidae > Hystrix > Hystrix cristata. The sequence continues at coordinate 4,255 of PVJO010027098.1, read as the reverse complement.
GGAGAGTAGAGATTGATGATACCAATTCATATGATGCTACAACTAATGAGGGGTAAGAAGAGAAAAAAAGCTGGATGGAATCAGGAGGCGGGCATATGGGAGAGATACTATATGAAATTACAGGCAGTAGGACTTATAAATGACTAAAAAAAGAAAAGCAAAATTACATACAGCTCTGAATCCAAGTTACCAGGGCCAGGCATGCTGGTGCACACCTGCAGTCCAAGCATTTGAGAGGCTGCAGAAGGAAGATGGTTTGAGGCCAGGAGTTTGAGACCAGCCTGGGGAACAGAGCAGGACCCCATCTCAAAAAACAAATAAACCAAGAATCCAAGTACCCAGGAAAGTGACTTCATCACAGAAATGAAGCTTGAAACACAGAAAATGTAGTATTTCAATTTGCAACGAGTCAGAATAGCTGACACCATTTCCTGAGTGCTCAGCATGAGCAGGCCCTTCACCAAGGGCTTCCCGTGCAGTGGCCCCCACAGCTGTCGCGACAGCCTGTCAGACAGTAGGAAGTCGGGCCAGGGCACAGGGCTGGTGATCGGGTGCAAAGCGAAGATTAGTCAGTCATCCTCTCGGGAATCTGAAATGTAAGACTGGTGTGGTAGCTCCCAAAGGAAGGGAAGAAGGCGGTGACAGCCTTTGGGAAACACCAAACAATCTGACAGGAAGGAGGGAGACTCCAACTCAGCCAGAAGAAGGATAGGGGAATGAAGGTAGGGGTGAAAATGATCAAAATATGTTATATGCATATGCATGTCTGCCAAGATGAAACCAAGTAATAAAAGAATTCATAGAATTAAAAAAAAGAGTAATGACTTTGATAATGAGAAGGTCCAATGGGTGCTGGGGACCTTGGAGAGCAGCTTTTGCAGAGTAGCAAAGGCAGAAGAGGCAAGGGGTAACCAACGAGCAGAAACAAACACACGGATCACTTGTAGAAGGAGAGGGCTATAAAAGGAAAGAAGAATTAACCCAAAACAATCATTTGAAAACAGTGGCGAGCAAAAAGCTATCAAGATGTTCATAGACCGAGGTAGGAAAGGGGGCAGCAAGGAGACCAACAACACAGAGAAGAGCCTCGGCCCAGCGTGGGGTGGGAGGCTGGAGCACAGGCACAGGCAGGCAGGCCCAAGGAGGAGGACAGTGAAGAAGTGCAAAACCACCCCGAGGTGGGTGCTGGGATCCACACCCCAGGCTCTGCTTCCCTCCTGCCTGTCTCATGCACAGCACCAACAGGGCAGTTGCAATCTGCCTTCTGTCCCTTCACACTTCATTCCCTACTCGTTCCCTATGTGCTAGCACAACTGCACCACTGTACTCTCCAAAGATCCCATTCGTCACTCTGTGCCGTACCATCCACTGTCCCCCCAAACCAGAGCAGCCATCCCAGTCAGGACCTGCCTCTCTCGCTGCTGAAATCCAGCCACCTGTCAAAGTCCAGAAAGTTCTGCTCCACCCCTCAACACGATGAGTCTGACTCCCACCAAATGACACAATAATTGCATATGCTGTCTCAGCAAAAGGATCATGTTCTCTTTATATCCAAGTTATGAGTGCATTTGTCTTACCCCAAAATTAGATTCTAAACTTAAGACATGGAACTCATGTCTTCAGAATTCATCTGCATCAACCTCTTTGTCCTTTAGTACAGCCCGATACACAGGTTATCAAGTAAATGTTAAAGGAATGCTCAAGATTTGGCTAAATATAGTTCCACATACTTAAAACAGGAAAACTGCAGTAATTGAGTATATAAAACTCTACAATGGGAAGATCTCAGGCAAGGAAAAACAGAATGAGACGGGGGCATCTTTTTTCTGAGAGCAATAAAGAATTTCCAAAGATAAATGCAGGAAGAGGGTATTAAAGGACATCAGAATCACCTTGAAGTTCCCATTGGCAAAATCTGGGGTCACTTGAGCATCAAAATTGAAATTACAAATTTTTACCATATATTCAAGAACCTGAAAGTACTGGCTTATTGTATGAATCCAGGATGACTATAATCATGAAACAATTTTGGGTGTAACTTCAGGCAAAAGCTATCCAAACTTGAGGATATCTTCATAAATTTATTCATGGTAACAACTGTGCAAGGCTTTGCAGGATTAGTGTACTTTACCTTGGGAAGAAGCATACGGCTCTGTATAGTGTCCGTTATAATGCAGCTGGGGTGGGGGAGGCATCACATAGGGCTGGGGTTTAGGCTAAGAAATGGAAAGTTGGACACAGGGTTAAAACACGTTGCCTATGTAACAGAGGTAAAGTAATTCTTTTCTGGATTCTTTCCTTCCATTAAAAGAGAGGCTTCTAAAGGAGTTAAATATCTTCTATATGGAAAATAAACATGAAGACACAGTAGGTCTTGCCATGTGTATCATTTTCAACATTCCCTACAATGGCAATGCCAAGCCCTCTGCACTGATACTAAGGGTATTAAACAGCACAAGAAGATCCGCATCCAAAAGAGCAAGATGGAACTGATATAAATGTCCTTGTACAAAGATAGAATGTAAGAAGCTTATGTGTAGAATATTTAATCCTATTAGACAAAGTTATCAAGGAATTTAAACATCTACCAACTTATGTTTACTCTTAGCTAATAGTTTAAATGTACAGCACTTGACTGGACCTAATATTTGAAGATATACAATATAATAAATACTAAGTTGAACTTATGAAAAATCATCAAAATAATCAAGAATGAACAGAGTTTTATGGTTGAAACTCAAAATTAACACTACCCAAGGCATATTTTATTAGGCAAATGGCACTGCTAAAAGAGAAAAAAGCAATCATATTTTTCGTCTTACCAGAGACATCCTCGAAGATGACCTCCTCCTGATTGGGTTCACTGTGACAGTCTGAGTTTGCCTATAAAACAAGATAGTTTTGAGAAGAGCACACACACTTCCTAACTCTACCAAAACAAATTAAGATTTAGGAAGGTACTGTGAGGAATCTTCTAAGGTGAAAAGACAAACTAGCCCAGTCACAAGTTAGATTTGCTGTCATCATATGGGGTCTTGACCTCTTCCGGCCCTCGACCTGCTCTGGGGGATCTCTGCCTGGACCCCCAGAGGAGGCGCTGCAACACCTTCCCTGGCCCATCGTGTTAGGAAGACAAGTCTTGTGGGGCAGCCATGGCAGGGTGGAGGAGACTGCTGGCAAACTCGGCCGGTGCAAAAGCATCTCTCCCGCTGGCAGTGTCAGCACTGAAAGTCTCCACTAACAGGCCTGATGGGGGTGACTATCAGCTGCCAGCCCAGAAGCCTAAACCAACAGTGAGTGGTCTAATTCAAGGTCTGGTAACCATAGACTCCACACAAAAGGAGAATAATTTTGCTGACTTAAGAATTTACATTTCCAAAGGGAAGGGACTTACATTTCTCTAAGAAACTGAATTAGGAAGAGCGAAAAGTAGAAAAGTCATTCAATAGGCCTGTGATAAACCCATTTACCTTTTTCTTTTTAATTAACTTCATTTTTTTAATTGGTACATATTTGTCATATATGTTGATCATATTCATCATAGGGAATTTGTACCTACACATAATATAGCTTAATTCTTTTTTTCCCCATTCCCCTCCCCTTCCTTCAACCCTTCTTTCCCTCTTCATTTGTAAAAGCTTTGTTTCCATTTTTTCCCTTCCATTCTTTTTTTTTTTTTCCTTCCTTCCCCCCACCCCGTTCCTCTTTTCATCTGAACATGTTCTTCCTACTTCCCAATATCTAGCCTCCATTAAGCTCTTTATTTACCCTTTGGGTTTCTCACACAAGAGAAACAATGTGATATTTAAACTTTGTACATCCAATTTATTTCACTTAAGATTATGGTCTCAAGGTGCATCCGTTTTCCTACAGATGACTCAAGTTTATCCTTCTTTATGGCACAGTAATACTCCATTGTATATAAATACCATATTTTCTTTATCCATTCATCTTTTGATGGACATATGGGCTGTTTCCAAGATTTAGCTATTATAGTAAATTGTGCTGCTATAAACATGGGTATGCACATATCACTGTGGTATGATCCTTTTATTTTTTTTTCTTTTCAGATATTTTTATTTTAATTAATTTAATAATATATTTTAATTTTTTTTATTATTTTTACCAAGAACATGTATTGGTACATTGTATACATAATGATCATAATCAACATGGTTATTTTGTACCTGTACATGATACATCTTGGTTTTCCCCCCTCTTCTCCCCTTTCCCCTCCCCTCCCTTCCATTCACCC
>PVJO010027097.1:0-20083 GCA_004026905.1 Hystrix cristata | reverse complement strand
TTGTTGAATTGGTACATGATGTGCAAGCTAGAACTTGCTGGTATCAATTGCCTCCTGACTCGCTACCCTTTCTGGCCAAAACAATTTAGTACTTGTTGCCTTTCCTGTATCCGATTAAAGAGTACCAAGGGATCACTCTAGATCTGAAACCGAGTTGACAGAATTTGGTAGATTTTGTTTTGTTTCACTTTGTTTCTTTTTGCAGTGCCGAGGCTCAGACCAGGGCACCAGGCTGGCTGGGTTAGTCTCTACCACTGAGAGCCACCCTGGCCTGTGGATTCAGTGCCCGACTGGCTGTACTGAGGATGAGGGAAGAGCTGTGGACCGAGTTAGGGACCATATTTGGCGGAGCGAATGTGGAGGGGAGAATGAGTTCATTGTGAATGAGTGGAATTTTGGGGGCCTGAGAACCATCCATGTGGCTACGTCCATTACAAGATTAGATGTATAGCTCCAGAACTCGCAAGAGAAATCCAGGCTAAAAATACAGATTCAGGAATCATATAGGCAGTAACTGAAGCCATGAGCTACCGTGACACTGGAGGTGTCTCTGGAAGAAAAGAGGACACAGAACCAAGCCTTAGCGAATTTCAACATTCGTTGCTGGGTTGAGGAGAATGACTGAGGAGACTCAAATTAAGCAAACGGAATTCACAGGAGCTGTAGGAGAAAGTCCAGAAACCTGGAGTCACAGAAACCACAAGAAGTCAGACTTTCATAAAGAAGAAAGAAAAAGATTATATCAAAAGCTCTCACTGAAAGATGGATCACTAGAATGGACATTATGGAATTCTTCAATGGTGGTTTTCTTTCTTCCTTCCTTTCTCTCTCTCTCTCTCTCTCTCTCTCTCTCTCTCTCTCTCTCAGACAAGGTCTCACTTGTAGTCCAGGCCTTGAACTAGCTATGTAACTCAGGCTGGCCTTGAACTTGCCGTCTCCTTGCCTCAGCCTCCCTAATACTGGAATTACAGGTTGGGGAATTTAGCTCCGTGGTAGAGCACTTGCCTTCAAAGTGCAAGGCCCTGAGTTCAATTCCCAGCACCCAAAAATGTACTGGAATTATATCTTTGATGGTCTTGGTAAAAGAAGTCCCTGTTGAGTCAGGGGACTAGAAGTCATGGGAGGTTGAACTGTGGGATGAATAGAAAATGAATTTGCATAGACAGGATTTGAGTGTGTATGTGTGTGTGTGTGTGTGTGTGTGTGTGTGTGTGTGTGTAGTGGTGAGAGTTGAGCCCAGGGTCTCATATATGCTCTCTGTGATGGTTAGTTGTGGTGTCAACTTGAATAAGAAATGCCTGGCAGTTTGTTTCACACAGTTCTGGGTATGAATGGATGATGGATTTATTGCAGAGCGAAGACCCTCCCTGGGTGTGGTGGCACCAACCGATAGCCTTGTAACTTTGACGGACTCAAAAGGGAAAGAGGAAGTCTCAATCCTGCCTCTTCAGAGGAGCTCCAACACCTTCAGATGTCTACCTCCAGGCTCCAGAGCGGACTCTTCAGCTTTCCAACACAGACCTTTTAGTTTTAGCTTCCTCCACCTCTGATTGGACCCTCTTGCTCTCCAGCGTATACCTCACTCATATCTATACATGTATGTATAAAATCACATTGTGTTATATTAAAGCTGCTCCTCCAGTGAACACTAACTGACACGCTAGGCAAGTGCTACCTTCCCAACCTGCCGCTGTGTAGACAGGAACAGGCAAAGCCAGGAGCACGTTTCGGGCAGAGGAGCAGCGTGCATGGAAGCATGGGGACACAAAATCCATGACATGCTTAGGGGACCTCAAGCAAGTCAGAGTGGCTGGAGACTCAAGTGTGGAAGAGGGAAAAAGAATGGTGGAAGACAATGGTGAAAAGAAGATGCGAATGTCCACAGCCTTGAATGAAAATGCCAAAGGGAAGGAAAACTATTTCTTGAGTACCTTCTATGGCCTGGAAGTTTACACATATATTATTTCACTTAATCTTTGTGTAAGCCGTATGAGTTAGGTAAGCATTCTTCTATTGATTGATTGATGGTACTAGGGATTAAACCCAAGGCCTTCCCACTGAGCCCTTTTTTTAATTTCGTGCCCAGCCCTTTTTTTAATTTCGAGATGGGGTCTCACTAAGTTGCTAAATTGCTCTGGCTGGGTTTAAACTTGCAACCTTCCTGGTTCAGCCTCCCAGAGTGCTGGGATTATGGGCATGTACCGCCACCATGCCCAGCAAGGTAACCACCCTTATCCTTATGTATCCTTCTAAGAAAATAGCTATTTGCAAAAGCTAAATAATTTACTCTTACCTGGCAAGCAATGGCATTTCAACTTCCCACCAGTACAGAGCTCTGGAAGGTAGTGACATCAGGTGGAAAGAACAGCAGGAGGATCTATTTTACCTGTCACTCTCGTGGGCAGAAGAGTTAGCCAAACCAGGAAAACAGTGTTCAAAACCAAGGCCAAGTGCAACAAGAAAATAATTCAACAACCAAATGGCCTTAGCCAGAAGCCAGATTGTCAGAGCCAAGCCAAATCCTCACCGTGTAATTGGCCCAAATGTCACAAGCAGTAAAGCTTGATCAGGAGGCGAGGGAGGGTGGCTGGGAAACTTCGGAAATGGGGAAGCTGCCAGCTGATCCTTCAGCCCCTAGCCCAGCTGACATTCAAGTCCTGGAGACTGGGGATGGGCAAGAAGGAAAGAGATAAGCTTTCTGTGTTGAAAAACGAAACAGTTCGGCCCTCTAGAGAATAGCATGATTGGAAATGTTTTGTGAGAAGACTATTGCAGCACCTCTGAGAAAGGGGGCCTTGAGGTTTCAGACGATGGCACCTTGTCCATCTGGGACTCAGGGGGGCGGGACAGGCAGGCCAGCTCCCCCTGAGGAGTGGACAGTGGGTAGGACTCCGGCTTGGCTCGGACCTGTGGGACTACCCTGGTTACACTGCATTTGCCTAAGCAAGCAGGACCCCAAAAAGGAGCACCAAGCCCACACTGGCCCACCCGGAGACCTAGGGAAGATGCGCCTTCGAACAACTGAAGCCGGGCCACGTGTCCGTATCAAGGGCTTCTCATCACCACAATACATCAAGGTTCATTTGAGCCTCCCTACCTCTCCGAGGTGTAGATGTTATCTCTCTCTCCCTCTCCAGTTTTTTTAAGCATAGGAGGAAACTAAGGCTGGAGCAAACTCAGTGACTACTCAAGGTCGCAATCAGACTGTGGATTGGCGATCAGAACTGGAGCGCCCGAGTCCAGGTTGGATTTGTGCAAATTTTGTGCTTTTTTCTGCCATGAGGAAAAAAGAAAAACTGGTCGGGGAAGGCTTATGGAGAAGGAAGTTCTGCTGCTGCCCAAGTGGGAGAGCACCAAGTGCAGAAGGGTTACCGCATCTCCGCGAGAAGCAGCAAAGATGCCACACGGCAGAGCCGGTGGAAGAAACGAAGCATGGCGCAGAGGCTGTGGGCTCCCTGAGGACGAGAAGGATCCAGCTGCTAGAATGGGCCCCGGGATCCTGGAACAGTGTCCTGAGAAGAGTGGCAGAGGTGAGGCTGGGAGGTCAGAGGATGGGCATGCCCTCCTGCGATAGGGAGACAGGTGCAAGCGCGGGCCTGGGGGAAGCCAGCAGAGAGAACAGGAGGGCCTCGAAGAAACCCAAAAAGGAGAGGGCAGCCCAGGAGCATTTGGGAGTCAGGCTTCGGGAGGCCTTGACACCCGAGGGGAGGCTGGGTGACACGCACCCAGCTGCGGGCAGAAAGGCCAGAGCGCGGGAGACCCAAGAGGGCAGCTTCGAGGGGGCGAGCAGGGTCGACGCCACCCCCGCCGTCCCTCGAGGGCTGTGCGCGGGCGGGCGGGGGCTCCGGGACCCGAGGGCTGCGGAGGGCTTTAGCAACCTGCCGGCCCGGTTAACAAAGGCGGGACTACAACTCCCAGCATGCTCGGGCCCGGTGGGGTGACGCGGGCGGTGGCGGCGCTGCAGCCGCCGCGGGGTGGGGGCGCGGGACCCGGGCCGGCCCCGATCCCGTCCTCCCAGAGGCCGCGCGCGGGCTGCGATGCTCCCGGCCCCCCAGCCCACGGGCCGCGCCCGGCTGCCTTCCCCCGCCCCGCGGCGCCGCCCCTCGCCCCGCCCCCGCCCCTCGCCCTAGCGGGGCCGCAGCGCGGCGGCAGCATCACTGGCCACCGCTGCTCCGCCCCGTCCCTTCTGTTTTCCTCCCATCCTCCGGCGGCGGCGGCGGGGAGGGCGGAGGCAGCAGCCGCAGCCGCGCCGGCTGGATGGGCGATCCCCCAGCCGGGGGCGAGGACTCCAGGTGAGCCTCTGCCCTCGGGAGTCCGGCCCTGCCGCCGCGCCATGCACCCCTAGAGGCAGGCGGAGGCGAGGACAACCCGCCGCCCACCCCCATCCCGCTTTCCTCTTCCTTTATCTCATTGTTGCCGGAGCTGTTTACGGCGGCAGCGCCCCTCCGCCCCGGCATGGGGCGGGCTCCGGGCACCGCTCCGGACGCTGCCCCCGCGGGCTCTGCCTAGTCCGCCTCCCAGCCCGAGGAGCGAGGACCGAGGACCGGAGCGCCTGGGCCGGACTGCAGCAGCGGCGGGCCGCCTCCCAGCAGCATCCCCACCCCCCGGGGCTGAATGCGGATTGAAGAGCGGCGCCTGGGGGCAGGGCCCGCCCCGCGGATCCCGACCTAAGCAGCCGGACAGCAGGACAGCAGGACAGCAGGAGCGGCAGCGCGGCAAGATGGCCAGTAAGACCAAAGCCAGCGAGGCCCTGAAGGTGGTGGCCCGGTGCCGCCCCCTCAGCAGGAAAGAGGAGGCTGCTGGTCACGAGCAGATCCTGACCATGGACGTGAAACTGGGCCAGGTGACCCTGCGGAACCCCCGCGCGGCCCCCGGGGAGCTGCCCAAGACCTTCACCTTTGACGCCGTGTACGATGCCAGCTCCAAGCAGGCAGACCTGTATGATGAAACTGTAAGGCCCCTGATCGACTCTGTCCTTCAGGGCTTCAATGGCACCGTGTTTGCCTATGGCCAGACCGGCACCGGCAAGACCTACACCATGCAGGGGACCTGGGTGGAGCCCGAGCTGCGCGGGGTCATCCCCAACGCCTTTGAACACATCTTCACCCACATCTCTCGCTCCCAGAACCAGCAGTACCTTGTTCGGGCCTCCTACCTGGAGATCTACCAGGAGGAGATTCGAGACCTGCTCTCCAAGGAGCCAGGCAAGAGGCTAGAGCTGAAGGAGAACCCAGAGACGGGCGTCTACATCAAGGATCTCTCCTCCTTTGTCACCAAGAATGTCAAGGAGATCGAGCATGTGATGAACCTGGGGAACCAGACCCGGGCAGTGGGCAGCACCCACATGAATGAGGTCAGCTCCCGCTCCCACGCCATCTTCGTCATCACCGTGGAGTGCAGCGAGCGCGGCTCAGACGGCCAAGAGCACATCCGTGTGGGCAAGCTCAACCTGGTGGACCTGGCTGGCAGCGAGAGGCAGAACAAGGCAGGCCCCAACACGGCTGGAGGGACGGCCACTCAGTCCACGGCTGGTGGTGGAGGTGGAGGCGGAGGTGGTGGAAGTGGTGGCAGTGGAGAGAGGCCTAAAGAAGCCTCCAAAATCAACCTCTCGCTGTCCGCCCTGGGCAATGTGATTGCGGCCCTGGCAGGCAACAGGAGCACCCACATCCCCTACCGGGACTCCAAGCTGACCCGGCTGCTCCAGGACTCTCTGGGGGGGAATGCCAAAACCATCATGGTGGCCACACTGGGACCTGCTTCTCACAGCTACGATGAGAGCCTCTCTACCCTACGCTTTGCCAACAGAGCCAAGAACATCAAGAACAAGCCGCGGGTGAATGAGGACCCCAAGGACACACTGCTGAGGGAATTCCAGGAGGAGATTGCCCGCCTGAAGGCCCAGCTGGAGAAGAAGGGGATGCTGGGCAAGCGGCCCCGGAGGAAGAGCAGCCGCAGGAAGAAGGCCGTGTCAGCCCCAGCAGGGTACCCAGAAGGGCAAGTGATTGAGGCATGGGTGGCTGAAGAGGAGGATGACAACAATAACAACCATCACCCGCCCCAGCCGATCCTGGGGCCAGCCCTGGAGAAGAACATGGAGAATTACCTGCAGGAGCAGAAGGAGCGGCTGGAGGAGGAGAAGGCAGCCATCCAGGATGACCGCAGCCTGGTGAGCGAGGAGAAACAGAAGCTGCTGGAGGAGAAAGAGAAGATGCTGGAGGACCTGCGGCGGGAGCAGCAGGCTACGGAGCTGCTGGCGGCCAAGTACAAGGTAAGGGCCCCAGAGGAGCCCCAGCAGGAGAGAGGTCCTGGCAAGGGTCTTTGCTGATAGGCTTCCCTTTGAGGGTCTGTGAGCTGGCCTGCAGCTGGTGTCCTCCCTCAGTACTGTGCATGCCCGCTGCCTCCAGAGCCACTAGGCAGATTGCTGTAATACTGCACGGCCAGGTACATGCATGCGTCCAGGTGTACACAAAGCAAGGCAGGCAGGTGGGGTCAAGCTAGCATCAGCCAGGTCTGGGGACAGCCGGGCAGGATATCATTTCTTGTGAGTGTGAGTTCTTACTCCTGCTCAGCCTCCTCCCCTACCTCCCTCTGCAGCATCTTCAGACCTCACATCATAAAGTGGTACCTCAGTTCACGAACTTAATTCTCTCCATGATTCTGGTCACAGACTGAACTGGATAAGAACTGAATCAAATTTCCCTGTAAGGTCATTGTTGAACCTAACCTTTGAATTTGATCCAGTTCTCGTCCAACTCGGTTTACGACCAGAATCGTGGAAAGAATCAGGTTCGTGAACCAAGGTACCACTGTATTAATAACATCTGAGTTTTGGGTGTTGTACTTCACGGTACAAAAATGCCTCACTGGTTAAGGATTTAGCTCAGTGGTAGAGCGCTTGCCTAGCAAGCACAAGACCCTGAGTTTGGTACCCAGCACCAAAAAAAAAAAAGCTCCACCTAGATTATCTCATTTGATCCTTATAGTAGCCATCCAGGGTAGTGGTTCAGAAATCTCCATTTTACAGGTGAGGGACTGAAGACTCAAAAGAAGTGACAGGAACAAGGTCCCATCCTACAGACTGGCAAAGCCGAGCTGGAACCCACAGATCTCATGCTCTTTCAGGTCCTTCATGACAAGACAGGACCATGAGTGGACTCTGCTTCCTGTGCCAAGGGTCTGCTCAGTGGGCCCACTGAGTGGTGTTGGTAGGAAGGAGAGTTGAAGGGTCATGCAGGAGGTAGGGTTGAAAGAGCACTGGGCTCTCTACCACAGACCTAGAGCCTAGGCCTGCTGTTCTACAGCTCCCCAAGTGACCTTGTGTAAATGGCTTCCCCCTTTCCTCATGCCTCAGTTTCCCTTTTTGTAAAATAGAAGGTTAGCCTAGGTGATCTCTGAGGTTCTACCAAGCCAACAATTCTACAACCCACATTAATCTGAGAAACAAAACAACTGCCTGCACAGCTAGGCCTCGCCCCAGCACTATCCGGTTCTCCAGTGCCTTGAAGGATACCAAGGCCTCAGTGTCCTTCCTGAGCTGTTCCCTTCCCATGGGAGGCTTCAGCCCTCAGGGGGCTGAGCTACAGAGGCCCCGGCCTGACCAATCGCCGACCTGTTAAATTTCAGTACTGCAGATGCCACAACTCAGTGTTCCAGACATTTCCGGGTCCCTGGTGCCTACAGCACTGGGGGTTTGGAGGAAGGACACAGGGAACCATGAGTGTGCTGGCAAGAAGGAAACATTGTCATTATTTATTCCTTCATGCAAGTGTGGACTGGGGGCAGGAAAGCCCAGCCCCTAGCTTCTGGAGAGTGACAACCAGGCCATATGCATTGTTTGTGTGCTGGGAATATGCCACCACACCAGGAGCTCTGGCCTTAACATGTTTAATATTTCATTCACCTCTGTGAGCTCAGCCAGAGTGACACTGGGCTGCTTCCTCAAGGGCACAATCAGGGGTCTGGCACCCTGAGGGCTGTCCTGGAAGAAGCAGAATGTGCAGGCAGGGCAGTTAGACCAGCCCTCCTGAGCGAGGAGGAAATATCCAGGCAGGCTGGGGTTTGCAACTGGGAAATCTCTCCCCTCCATCTGTCATTGGTTTCACTCTGGAGACCTCCCCTACCCCCTTATAACTGGGAGACACTGGGAGCCATGGAGGCTAAGGCGGGAGAAGAGTGCAGATGCACCCTTCAGCTGCCTGAGGAAATAGATAGAAGGGATAGAGCACAGATTATTATTGGCAACTGATTGGCTTCCCTCAATAAGATTCTCAGATCTAAGGCAATATAAGCCTCAGGTAATAAAGCATTCAAGAGATTAGTGTGTCGCTGCGGCCAGTGGTTTGTACCTGTAGTCCAAACTGCTTGGGAGGCTGAGGCAGGAGGATCACTTGAGGACCGGAGTTCAAGGCCAGCCTGGGCATCATAGACCCTGTGTCTAAAATAAGGAGAGAAGGGGGCGGGGGTGGAGAGATTGGGTAGGGCAATGCCAGAATTCTGACCCAGAGGTATAGCCCATACAACATTGCAATCTTATAGCTGTCAGGGGTCTTGAGAAACTGAGGTCTGGAACTTACCTAGGGTCATACAAGTGAACCGAGCAGGGTTCTAGACTCTTCATATTCATTTAGCCTCGTTTCATTGTTCTATAATCCTTGTGTTATCTGCATCCTTAATAACCAGAGTAGGGGCTGAGGATTTAGCTCAGTGATTAGAGTGCTTGCCTCACAAGTACAAGGCCCTGAGTTCGATCCCCAGCACCAAAAAAAAAAATCAGAGTAATTCATTTTTGTGTAACACTTTGGCATCTTAATCTCACTTAACCCTCCCAACAACCCCAGGAGACTGGCACTGTTATTTCCATTTGACAGTTATAGACACCAAGGTTAGGGGGTGGGAGCTGGTCCACTTGCCACTTTCCCAGCGCCAGTATCGGAACCTTGGTCTTCTGATACCCCCAGACCTGCATGCTTTCCAAGCCAGCCCAGATTGCTCTGTTTGCTCACTGTGTGACTCAGGGCCAAGGCCTTCGCCTCTGTAGGCCTCGGGTTCCCATTGGGTTAGTGAGGAGAAGCCTGACATAGCTCCCTGGGGAGAGGGTGAAATGGTCATCATGTGCTGGGCTTTCAGATACGAGCAAGGCAGGAGAGCAGCCTGGGAAATTCCAGGAGGGGCACGATTCCATATCACACCCCACCCAGGACAGTCATCGGCAGGGAGCAAGCCCAGGATGGAGCCCAGACAGAATGCTCAGCCTCCTGGGCTCAGCCCCTAAGGCATCGCCCAGTGCAGAATGTTTCTAGGATGGCGGAAACAGTTCGAGGGCTCCTCAGGGAGCCACAGGGTAAAGAGGGAAGGAGCACAGGAGAGATAACAGTCCAGTCCTGCCTCTCTCCCAGGGTTGCGTTGGAGACGAAATGAGATCATTAGCGCAAGGGTATTTGAAATAGGTTGAAAGCACCAAATAAATGGAAACATTAGCAGCCACAGGCTGGCTTCTGTCTGCCAAGCAGGGGTCCGGTAATTTCTGGGACTGACATCTTTGTTGTTAGCTTAACCCCCTCTTTTACCCTGCCGTCCCAGCTGCCCTGCAACAGCCCCGCCGCAGGGAGCAGAGTCTCAGGGACCTCCGAGGGCAAGAGCGCAGGTCCCTCCTAGAATCGCTGAGCTTTCGCTCCCCATCTGCAACTCACTCCTGTCCCTGCTTTGTTAGTAACAGTATCATCTCCAGTTCCCGCTGCCCCCCAGTCCTGCCCTCCAGTTCACACCACCCTCCAGGCAGCTAAGCGGGAGTCGAGGCGACCCACTGCCCTCGTTCACTGTCTGACTCATCACGGTGTCTCTCCCTGCTCTCCCTGCCTGCCACCTGCAAGCTCCCAGTTGTCTTTGTTCTCCCCTTCCCGTGTACGGACACCGTGCCCGTCTCCTTGGAATCTCCTTTGGCATCTTCTTTCCCCATTTACTGAATTTCTCATATTTACTGCGGGCCTCAGGGTACATTGGGGTGTACAGAGGTGTGAGAGTCTGTGACTGCGGCCAGCACCCTGTTTACCATGAATCACTGATGGTCCGAAATTTGTTAGCATTTCCAGGGAGGAAAGGGAAGAAGAAGTAGCAGCGCAGGCCCATAAGGGACAGTGAAAATGCAAATACTTGGGACAGCACAGAAAAAACTCAAATGTTTGTGCACTGCGCACGTATTGAGATGTGACTGGTGAATGTGTGTAGGTCACGCGTATTGAGATGTGACTGGTGAATGTGTGTAGGTTGGTCAGGAGAAAGCTTGTTCCACTGAAATTTAATTATAAATATTTTAAAATTCTTATTGATACATTTTGCAGTACATAATGATCAGTTTCCTTGTGTGGAATTGGTTCATGTACGTAACACATAACACATTTTTTTCATCTCCTTCCCTTCCCTCCATGTCTTAATCCCCTCTCCACCTGAGAAGGATCTAGCTCCCTGGTTCCTAATATCTGTCTTGTCTTGTCTTGTCTTTTTCTTTTTGGTTTTTTTTTTTTTTGTGAGACAGGTTCTTACTATGTAACCCAGGCTGGCCTTGAAGTCATGACAATCCTCCTGCCTCAGCCTCCTGAGTGCTGGGATTACAGGAGTATGCCACCATGACCAGCTACTATCTGTCTTTTATTTTGTTCTTTATTTATATTCTGGGCTTCTCGTATAACAGAAACCATACAATATTTAAGCTTGTGTGTCTGATTTATTTCACTTAACAGTATGGTCTCAAGATGCACCCATTTTCCTGCAAGAGTTTCTTTTGTTTTTAAACAAGGTCTCACTATGCAAGTCAGTTCAAGTGAGTTCAAGTGACCTTGAACTCACTGTGTAGCCCAGGGTGACCTCGAACTCGTAGCAGTCCTCCTGCCTCGGCCTCCTGAGTGCTGGGATTACAGGGGTGCACCACCATGCCTGACTTAAGAAAGTTTTTTAAATGACAGCTTTAATTTTGAAATTAATTTTTTGAGGGATTGGACTAGGTGATTTCTAAAACTTTGATTCTAGCTATTTAGAGGGAAAGGAGAGTGTTCACGGGGAGGCAGAGGCCACAGGTGACACAGAATACAGGCTAGAATTGAAGGGAGGTGGAAGTAACAGCTGTGGACGTGATCCCCAGACGCAGGCCTGCAGGGAAAAGAGCAGGGGTCTTGGCCACAGGCCAGCTCTAGTGGTAGTGAGTGCAGAAGAGAAACCCCACAGAAGCAACCTCCAAACCAGGGCAAGCACAAAGTGCCCTGGATTTTCACCATCCCCTTTGCCGGTTCCTCTTCTTCCTCCTGATCTGAGCATGAAGATTGACCGAATTGTCTGTTTTTGCAGTGCTGGGGATTGAACTCAAGGCTTTGCACTACTAGGCACCACTATTCCTCTAAACCACAGCTTCAGCCGAGGGCAGTAACGGTGAACCTTTTAGACCCAAGCGCCCGAACTGCAACCCAAAACCCACTTATTTATCACAAAGTGCCAGCACTGCAATTAAACCTGAATACTGAGGTTTAGAAAAGACAACTCTACATTAACACCTTTTGTCTTAAAAGAAAAAGACAATAATGTGTGCCATAGGTTCCCCACCACTGGCCTAGAGGTTAGCTATAAATAGGGGTGCAAGAGGGGGAGTTTCAAGCCTGAGAAATAACAGTAATAGCAATAATAATGAGTTTTGCAGAACACGTGCTTTGTCCAAATTGCTATACAGTGTACAAATGATCTCACTTCAGCCTCCACAAAAGGTGTTGTTATTGTTCCCATTTTATAGATGAGAAAACTGAGGCCTGCTGAAGTTAAGTAACTTGACCCAGGCCATATGGTTTGTAGAGCTGTTCAGATCCAGTTTGGCTTGGCATGGAGTTTCTGGGGAGGAGCCGTTGTCACATTAGAGGTGACAGAATCCAGTGGGCAGATGATGAGAGGTCAGCAGACTTTAAATGCAAGCATGAGACTAGAACTGGAAATGGGAGCTCATCTTTAGATTGTTTTTTTGTGGGGGCAGTTCTGGGGATGGAACTCAGGGCCTTGCACTTGCTAGGCAAGTGCTCTACCATTTGAGCTAAATCCCCAACCCTAGATTGTTTGTTTTGCCTTTGTGGTGCTGGGTTTTGAACCGAGGAGATCATGCATACCAGGCAAGTGCGCTACCATTGAGCTCTGGCTCCAGCTGGGACTCGACTCTGGAAGAGGGCTCAGGTGAGCCCCTGGCCCTCTGTTCTTACAGCATCCTTCCATGCCTCCCTGGTTTAGGAGTCCTGGTCTGGCCACTTTGCTGATCTTATTATATAGAGTGCTGTGTTTAGGATGTGGACATTAGAGTCCAGTGGATCTGTGTCTACTATTTCTGAGAACTGATCTCCAGTTTCCTCATCTATAAAATGGGCTGACAGTAATACCCATGTTATAGTGTTACTTGTATAATTAAATTAGATTACCAATGTCAGGCACTTTGCACCCACTTTGCACAATTCCTGCACACAAATGTTCAGTCAGTAATTACTTCAGCTGCCTAATGGAGGTTTTTGCTTGGGTCTTTCTGCATAAACTGAATACATCACAGTTCAGCCCGACATTTAAGGCCCATGAATCTGGCTGCAGTGTATCTCTTCAGTCTGCCCTGCCCAAGCAAATTACTCCAACCTAAGAGCTCAGGGCTGGGTGGACTGTCCCATCCTTTGACCCATCGTGTACTGTACTTCCCTGTCCTTTTGCTGGTTGCACTATTTTGGTATTTTTTTGTTGTTTTTTTGTTTTTGTTTTTGTTTTTCAGTGCTGAGGATCAAACTCAGGGCCTTATACTTGCTAGGCAAGCGCTGTACCACTGAGCTAAATCCCCAACCCCTTTGCACTGCTTTTTTAATCTTGATGGCCCTTGACAACTAGAGAGAGGGAAATAAAGAAACAGGTCAAGCTCAATATAAAGAATTTTTTGACAGTTAGATCTGAATGTTTGAAGAATGGGTGGCCTCAATGGTGGTGTTGGTTTCACAGGAGTATTCGTATCCCCAAGCCCATCAAGCTGTGTGCATTAAATATGTGCCACTTCCTACGTGTCAGTCTCCTCCACAGAGTAATGGGCTCCCATCCCCATAAGGGTTCAAGGAGAAATGAATGTCATTCTAAGGGATTAGATGTGATGTCTCCCCCACCTTTTATTAAGTGTGTTTGCAACACATAAAAAATACATTGATCGTGGGGAACTGGTACGTATACATAGCACGTCGTAACCCTTTAAGGCCTGGGTGTCCAACCTTTTGGCTTGCCTGAGCCAAAAGTAAGTGAAGAGGAATTGTCTTGGGCATATATAATAAAACATGTAATATAGTTAATGTATATAAGTAACAAGACTTCCTTTATCTTTTAAGATTTTAATTTGTTAAATTATTTTAGAAGTTGGAGATTTAGCTCCGTGGTAGACCGCTTGCCTAGCAAGTGCAAGGCCCTGAGTTTGATCCCCAGCACCTCCCCTAAAAGGTTATTTTATGAAATAACACAAGCCCAAATGTAGATAGGTTGAAATACTATCATAGGTCATTGCTGCGTTACAAGTTGCACAAGCACTTGTATCGCCTGATACACATGGCGTTCGATTCCTGTGGCTAGCAAAAGAGGCAGACTTAGTGCTGCCCTGCACCCTCCTCTACACAGCGTCGTGTTGTTGCTTACATTGTCTGTGCTAGAACACCGTATATTCGAGTCATGAATGATATCCAAAACATCACATAATAATGTTTAAAGTTTACAGTCTTGTGAGGCCACAGTATTAGTGTGTGGCCTGCAGGTCTCAAATTGAATACACCTGCTCTAAGGGACTGAACTCAATGACCTTTAAAATTCCCTGCTCAGAAATGCCATTGAAGCCGGGTGTGGTGGCACATGCCTGTAATCCCAGCCCAAGGGAGGCTGAGCCAGCCTGCACTGCATAGTGAGACCCTGTCTCAAATAGACCAAAAAAAAAAAAAAAGAAGAAGAAATGCCACTGAACTAGATGATCTCTAAAATAATGCTCTTCTTTTAAAGGACCTTAATCTTTAAAATAGCATCGTTTGGAGGAAAATGTAAAACATTAGTTCATCTTTTTGGAATTTAAGAAGAGGGTTTTAAATTTAATGTAGTTAGGGTTGGGGTGGTATGAATTCAACCAATAATAAAAGATATTTTTCAGCCCTCTATCATGATCAGTTAAAGAATTTTTAAAAGATAATGAGGAGAGAGAGAGAAAGAAAATGGGAGAACATAAGGAGAGAAAAAAAGGGGAACAATGGAGAAGGGAAAGAGAAAGAGGGTCACAGAGGCAGGGAGAAAGGAGAGTGGATGGTGGGGTGGAAATCAGGGTTTCTGGAGAGAAGAGACCTCAGTTGAAAGAGAAAGTTCCATAGAAGAGAGTTGAATCTCTAGTATCATTCTGCTCTCTTGATGTTAATCTCCAAATAGGGCAGGACCAGAGATTTCCCAATAACCCAGGCAAGTGTCTTCTTCCCCAAAGCTGATCTGGTTCCATCTGCATGTCCCCAGGGACACCAGGCCCCTGCAGACACTGAGAAATTTATGACCTGGATATCAGGCCACTGTGTGCATCCCCACCCTAATTTATCCAAGTCCTCCACCGTCAGACCTTTGAGAACCCAGGGCATAGCACCCCACTCCCACTCCAGGCTGAGTCTACCATCCGGATCAGTGATGGCAGGACCTTTTGGAGACTGAGTGCCAAACCGCAGCCCAAAACCCACGTATTCATTGTAAAGTGCCAATACTGCAGTTAAACCTGAATACTGACGTTTTAGTTTAGCGAAAACAACCCTCTACGTTAACATCTTTTGTCTTAAAAGAAAAACACAACAACATAGTGCTGTAGTTTTGCCACCACTGATCTAGGTCAAACCCTATGGCCTCTTAGTATTGGTGAGAGCACAATATTCCTGTGTTCCTTCCCATCCCTGGTGGGTGTGGTAAGGTAGCAAACTGTCCTATGCTGAGGGCATTTTGTAAATAAAGACTTGTGCAGCCTGGCAGGCATGGTGGTGCACACTGCAATCCCAGCTACTTTGGAGGCTGAGGCAGGGTCACAGGTCAAAGCTCAAGGTCAGCCTGGGCAAATTAGTGAGACCCTATCTCAGAATAAAATTTTAAAAGGGCTGGGGATGTAGCTGAGCATTAGAGTACTTGTCTGTCATGTATAGGGCCCTGGGTTCAATCCTTAGTACTGCAAAAATATATTAAAGACTTAACCAGTGGGAATGGAATGCACTTTCATCTGAGGTTCTGGACTTCTGGTTCTAGTGAGGCTCGGCAGGCCCTTTGGTACAGTGTCAGGTTTCTCATTCTGTGTGTTGGCTGAAGGAATGTCTCTCACATTGCCCTTAGTCATTTCCAGCCCCCAGATGGCATGGGATTGGCTGAAGTGGCCGTGATAATGTTGCCTTTGTGCTCTGAGGACTAGGAAGAAAGGCCTGGAATTCTGGTTGAGAGGGCACTTTTCTCCTGACTCTGCCTTGCCAGCCCACTTGCCTGCTCAGTCTGGGGGACCTCTCCTGGGGCTGCCGGACCAGGCTGATGTGTCTGAATGGGTAGAAAATGGTCCCTCTCCCTACAGACTGCACTCTGTAGCAGTAGAGGCTATACAAGGCAGATCTCCCTTTCAGAGGATATAGATCACCTGATTTACGGT
Source organism: Hystrix cristata (assembly GCA_004026905.1). NCBI lineage: Eukaryota > Metazoa > Chordata > Mammalia > Rodentia > Hystricidae > Hystrix > Hystrix cristata. The sequence goes on along the minus strand of PVJO010027097.1, from coordinate 4,410 downwards.
TTGGTGCATCTAGTCATTTTATGTTTGTATGTATTCATCTTTTGGTGCTGAAGATCTAACCCAGGGCCTTGTACATGTTAAGCATATGGTCTACCACTAGGTATGATCCACCCTAGAATTTTTAATATGCTCAGAAATTCCTAGGCAGTAACTCTGCTGGTCAGACCAAATAGTAACTTTCTAGTTGTCTCTCTTTCCTCCCAACAGAAGACCACCAGCCTCTGGGTTGAGCTATTTCTGTGGCACTATAGCACCAAGAAATCGACCTCTAACCCTTCTCCTTTCTGCAGGTAGACTAGCAAAAAACAACAATCATGATAGTAGTAATATAGCTACCATTTCTTCCACCAGTGCTTAATGCCAAAAACACTCACGTGTTTTATGTACATGGTTTCATTTAACCCTTACAATAACACCAAGAAATAGTACTATTTTAATTTCTATGTGACAAGTAAGGATACTGAGGCACATTAGGGAATGAACAACCCATGTCACACATCTAGAATGTGGTAGAGCCAGAATTACTAGCCTGTGTCTGCCTGGCTCCTTAGTACACAGTCTTGCCCTCCACACTGCATCACCAGCTCCAAAGAGATTCATGCCAGATCCCTGGCTAATAGGCCCCAGTGGGAGCTCCTGTCCCCTAAAACGCTTAACTCATCTCTGTCCTTCCATGATGCAAATTCCCAGCCTCTGACCTCAGCCCAGCACCATCCATTCATATAATCAATCTTTTTGAGGAACCATAGCCAAGAACATTAGCCAATAGATGGAATTAACTTTATCTTTAAATCCTTTAAATTTCTGGAAGAAATCATAAGAAATCACTAGTAATTATCATCTCTAGAGATTTTAATATGGAGGGAGACTTTCACTTTTTCCTTTTTAAACTTTATAAGCATATTTTTGATTAAACAAAGACCAATATCCTTTTTTTTTTTTTTTTTTTTAGTGCTGGGGATTGAATTCAGGGCCTTGTGCTTGCAAGGCAAGGACTCAAACCACTGAGCTAAATCCCAGCCCCCCAATATGCATTTTTAAAGGAAAAAACTCCTTCCTTGATAAGGGGAAAATATAAAAGATATGTATTAATACCAAGTTGGAAGCCTCAATTAAAGGTAGTAAATAATTGAGGGAAATGTAACTTTGATAGTAGCATTCAGTTATACCCAATTACTGGTAATCCTGTGATTTTGGACAAGTAGCTTCCTCTCCCCGGGCTTTTAAGAAATGATCATTAAGCCTGGCATGGTGGCCCACACCTGAAATCCCAGAACTCTGAGACTCCGACACAGGAGGATCGTCAAGTTGGAGCCCAGACCGGGCAACTTAGCAATTTAGAGGGACCCTGTCTAAAATAATAAAGAGGTAAGATGTAGCTCAGTGTGAAGGCCCTGGGTTCAATTTCCAGTACTACAAAAAGAAAGAAAAAAAATCAATAAATGATTCCTTGCATCATGCACCATTTGCTGATTCATGATAGAAGCAATGGTCAGGAGCCAGGATCAGAGACTCAGCCCGAAACAAGGATACAGAGAGATGATCAAGCCTTGAGTGGGAGCCTGGAGGCTCTGTGGCCCAGACTCACCTAAGCCCTCTGGGCCCTGCTCCTCATGTGTCCAACATTGGCTACCCTATGTACATCCTTAGGTCTCATCCAATTCGAACATTGTAGCATCCCTGATTCTAGAGAGAACCCTCTAGGAAGCCACAATAAGTGAGGGCGACAGCGGAGAAAGATGAAGTGTGGGTCCACCCAGATGCACACCACGGTTCACTCACCTAGGTAGAGGGACTGACCTTTCCCCTGCTTTCCCTTAGGGCCCTGAGGCTCTTCTGGGCCTTCTCTGCTCATCCAGTGCAAGGCGGGGCCTAGAGTCCGACTCACCTCAGTCCCTGGTGACTGATCTCTAATGGCTTTTTTTTTTTCTGATCTCCAGTTGTTCTTTTTTCTCATGAGAGAACTCCTAGCACTTGAAACATTAGTCATTTGTGCTGTGTTTTGAGCCTTCCAACGGGGAGATTCAGATGCAATGTCCTGATTTACGTCCCCAGGGTAGAGAATCACTGGAAATAGCACTATTCATCCGAAAATAGCCCTATTCATTCTCTCCCTTTTGTCTCTTATTTCTTCTTTCCCTACTGCTGACTCCTTAAGATCTACAATCAGGGAGCCAGAAAAGGAGAAATAAGTCTGTGAAGGTAGGAGTAGCTGTCTTTTCCAGGAGACAAAGGAGGATCTGTTGAATGAGTGTTTGATTTTGTTCTTTATAGTGAGTGGTGGGTGCTGAGTAAGTGATTTATTACTAACATTTGGCTGTCCTTGGTCAGTTACCAAGCACTTTCTTGTCTGTTGTCTGACTCACCCTCCTATTCAAAGCCCGCGCAGAAGTGGCTCTTCACTCCCATTTTATAGACAGGAACACTGAAGCCCAGAGTCGATGCCTTACGTAACAAAGATGGTGGCAGAGCCTGAGGACTGGGGCTGTCTGACCCACAGCCCAGCACTCTTTGCGCCATCCCAGCGTGGGACTTCTGAGGTGGCGCCTCCCACGCGCATTCCAGGTTTTGGCCTCTCTCTGGAACTCTGGTGCTGAACCCTGAGCACCCAGCGCCGGGCTAAGAGCCCTAACTCTCGCCCCAGTGGCCTCACACGGGTACACTCATCTTCAGCCGAGCCCTGCCTGCTTCTTCTGGAAGAGACAGCGGTGGTGCTCTGCGCTTTCCTGATGATCCCTGAGTTGGCCAAAGGTGCTTCCTGCCCGAACCTACCGGAAGTGGTGGGACAGCGGAGAATACCGGGCCTGGACCGGGAGGCTGGTTTCCGCGTGTGACCGTGCTGCGCGCTGGCTCCACAACTTCTAGTGACTCACTTCGCCCGTCTGAGCCTTGGTTTTCTTTTACGTCAAAGGGAGACAGTCATTATCTCCTAAGGTTCTTCTGATGATGAAACAGAATGATTAAGATCCAAAGGACCTCTCACGGCCACAGATTTACGGCAGGTTGCATCTGAAGCTCCCGCCACCTGCAGAGTGTCAGAGATTAGCTAGCAGTGGCGGGGCAGAGCCTGTCTAGCGTCTTTGTCCTTGGCAGATTGTACCTGATGGTATCTTCTCTGAGGACTGGCTGGCCAGGCCTGGCTGTCTCCAGTCCAGCTTTCCAGACCAGCACTTAGCGAGTGCTGAGGCCTCCCATCTCCCTGCTACGGGTTTATATGCCACGGGCTCCTGCAAGAGAGGAAGGTGAGCCACCGTCTGTAGCTGACACGGTCCCTATGGTGATTCTGCCTGTTAACCGTCACAGCTGCAGACTTGCCGCTGATACCTGGAATCAGAGTCCTGATCAACTTGGAAAATGACTTACAATGTGCAGAGTCAGAGTTGAACAAAGATTCCACAATCAGGAGATATCAGGTTTGGAGGACTCTGTCTCTGGGCCTCAGTTTCTTCATCCGTAAAGCATGGGGGTTGGAATCAGTGATCCCGAGGTCCTCTTGGCTCCCACGTGATTTGTGTCCCACTCTCACAAGTCAGACCATGGTGTTCTGGAGCTCCCAGCCCTGTCTTCTCCACCCCACAACCTCAGCTGGCCTTTTAGTCACACTGGGTTGATTTAGAACCAGCGGGCCAAACACAGCCCCAGTCACAGGCCCCCACCCACCTATGCCCTTTTTGCCCTGAAAGATCACAAAGGAAGCACTGACCGGAGCGGCCAAAAGCTCCAGGGAACTTTTCCTGGAAACTAGAACCCTTCCTTCTCGGCCCGCTGCTCGGGACCTGCAGCCTGCATTGGGCCAGGGAACCGCAGGCATCCCTGTCCCTCACTGCCCTCCATAGGTGATGGCTAAGAAGACGAGACTATCAGAAATATAGGGAAGAGAAAGAGGAAGAGGGAAACAACAACAAAAGCCTGTTTCTAAGCAAAGAAAGAAAGCTGGTGGGTGACATAGATCGGAGTACGGGGGTGAAACAGACAGGAGGAGGAGGGGCTGAGGCCTTGCACCTGGATTGAGGCCCCAGCTGCAGCTCGCATGCCAGGACCAGCCCCTCCCCTGACCCCCAGCCCGAGACTGGTCCTGTCCGCCGGGCTTGGCTGACCGTGTGCATTTGGGAAGGTGGGCAAGACGTGGCTAGGAAGCGATACGGCAAATACAGCTGTCATTCAGTGCACATCTGTACTGGGGCCTGGCTAGGTTGGCAGAGAAGCAGAGGACACCAGGCAAACAGAATGGGGTGCTAATGGGCAGTCAGTCATCCGGGAATTCTCCTCAGGAAGGGCCCTCTCCTCAGAGAGCCCAGGGCCCAGCCAGCAGGAGAGGTCTCAAAGCAGAGTCCTAGGTCTAAGGTGATCTAATAGGAAGAGGTAGCAGGAACCAGTCCTGAAAGTTGTACCATGGGGATGAGGGAGGAG
>PVJO010027096.1:0-20177 GCA_004026905.1 Hystrix cristata | reverse complement strand
TGGCTTTTCATATGCTCAACTGCTTTTGGCAGACTACTTAAGCAAGTTTATCTCACAGTCAGCAACCAAAGCTTCCTATTTTCAGTTTTATCCTTGATGGGAACCTCCAGCAGAACCTTCGGGGCTGTACTTCCCAGTTCACTAGGGCTAAGAGAGCAGCCTAGGGACCAGGAAGGCACACAAAAGACTCTCCAAAGCAGGCAGGTACAGCCAGCCACCTTAAATAACCCAGAAAAGAATTTTTAGAAGATAAATTTCCCTCCCTAACTCTGACACATGCTTCCAGGATGAATCAAATAATAAATATCTTTTTCCTGGGCTCATAAATTACCAAGTCAGGACTTGTGTGAATAGCTGAACCATGCGCCCAGTACTGCAGATGGGAAAACACTAAGCCCGGGAAGATGAGCGCAGAAGTGAAGTCTCGCCCTAGCTTCCCCCTAATCTAGACTGAGCAGTGGAGTGGAACACCGATCTCTAAGGTCCCCTCAGCTCAAATTCCAAAAGTCTTGCCTCTGGGAGGTAGACAGCCTCTCTCACTTGGACACTTTTCCAAATGACAGTGGGACTGAAGATTGTGATCCCCCATCCGAAGGGTTTTCCTAACCATGCAGGGTAAACAGATGTAATGAACGGTCAGCCCAGCAGCTATCACAAGGCGAAAGACAAAACCTCCACCTGACTATGTCTGAGTCCCTCACGCTTTAGTTACATCCATACTGTGAACGGCGTCAGGTATATTTAAGCAACAACGCTTCCCCGTCCGAGCAGAGACCGCTCTTCAAGGACGAAGCGGATGTGCCAAGCCCACTGAGTCTGCGGCAGAGTTTTGGAGAGGAAAAGAACTTCGTACCCTCCACAGCCCCAACGTGAGCGCAACAGCATCGTCCATAGTTGACTTCAGACAAGTCACTGCTCTTCCTACACCTCGGTTTTCAGACCTATGTAACAACGACCTTGCAGGGATGCGGCAGCCCGCAGCCCAGCAGGCGCACTCACAAGCGGAGTGGTGTTAGTTCTCTTCCACTCAGGACTCACCTGGGCTCGCTTCAGTCCTGATGTGACTACTGGAGCATTACATTCCGCTGCTTCATCTTCCAGTTAAATGTTGCACTTATCTGTGTTTATTGTCTTTCACAATGCACTAAGGAATGACACTTAGGGACAAAATTATCGACAATAAATGAAGAAAAAGATCAAGTTGTCCATCCCCAACTTCTAGGCATACGATTTTTGACAAATATGAGACCTCTCATCACCACCCCGCCAAAGTTTCTTTGGCAGGTTTAAAATGCGCTGACTACTGGCACAGACTATTTCCTGGATCATCCCCCATAATTATTGCAGGAGCTCCTCTTTTGGAAGCTGACAGACTTACTTTGGGCCGTCTCCCTTTTCGCTCCCTTCCCCATCAGTGAGAGGAAGAGAGCTAACTCAGAGGGTGACCACACCAACTCCTTTCCACCCCTCCCCACCCCCGGGGCTGAGCCTGCCTCCACCAACACGCGGCTCTCCCCGCTGCTTCCCGCTGCCTGCGCTCCTATCACCACCGTCCCTCTCACCTCAGAGGGGTTTCACATCCTTCTTTTTTTTTTTCCTCTTTGTTTTTCAATATGTTTCAGACATAATACTGGCTATGTGATATGCAACTATTAACTTCCAGTTTAACAGAGGAGGAAACTAAAGGATAGGAAAGCGAATGACTTATTAGATGTGACCAGCAAAGGTCGACAGTAAGACTGAGTTCCCTGCCCTTCTGGGTTTTTTGTTCGTTTGTTTTGTTGGGGTTTTTTGGGGTTTTTTTTTTTTTTGGGGGGTTTTTTGTTGTTGTTGTTGTTGTTGTTGTTTTTGGTACTGGAGATGGGGCCTTGCTCTCTAGAGGCAAGTGCTCCAACCACTAAGCTAAATCTCCAGCCCCGTGTCCTTCTTAATTTCCTTTCAGTTGGTCTCAGGGCACTAATTGCAGGAAAGCCTCCTCAGGCACGTGTATTGAATTGTTAATGAGTTGGTTTCCTCCAATTTAAGTTGAAAATAACACTAACTCCTTTCTGAAATGTTCTCCAACCTTAGAGAATATCTAACAGCGTCTTCAGGATTGAATATTGGGCTAGTACTTAGGAGACCAGATGTCTGCTGCTTTGGGTTGAAAAGACTTGAAAATACACACACACACACACACACACACACACATGCACACACATACACACGAACACTGGTAGAACTTACACATATTTCATAAGGTAAGATGGACAGGAAGCAAAAAGGAGAAAGATTTGTTTAATTCTCATTCTGTGAGGCACAGGAAGGAAAATGATCACACCAAGGACCCATGCTGTGGTGTTATACTCCACTACATGCTTTCTTTTTTTCCAATTTTTATTTTTTATTAGTACATGTTTGCAGTACATAATGTTTACATTCCTTGTGTGGAATCGGAACATGTACATAACACATCTTAAATCTTTTTTCAACCCCTTCTGCTCCCCCCGCCAATCTCCCGGTCCCTTTCCTATTTGTAAAGTATCTATTCCCCTATTTCCTGTTATCTATCTTTTATTTTGCTCTTTATTTATATTTTGGGTTTCTCATATAACAGAAATCATGTGATACTCAAGTTTGTGTGTCTGATTTATTTCACTTAATATTATGGTCTCAAGGTGCATCTATTTTCCTACAAATGACTCAAGCTTATCCTTTATGGCAGAGTAGTATTTCGTTGTGTGTAGATACCACATTTTCTTTATCCATCCATCTGTTGATGGATATATGGGCCATTTCCAAGATTTAACTATTATCAATTATATTACTATAAACACAGGTATGTGTGTATCACTGTAATGTGATGTCTTTAACTCTTCCAGGAAGATACCATTATGTTCCTTCCTAAGTGGTAGCACATTTGAGACTTCCATCAACCTGATGGGAATGATAGGGAATCATCTCCATTTGCGTTTGAAAAACCAAAAGCTCAAAGAATTTAAGTGAACTTTCCAAGGCTACAAACTTGTTGAGTGGTGGAACCAAAACTGGAGCCAAGGTCTCTCTCTTCTCTCCTCTTTCTCTCTCACACTCTCTCTCTCTCTCTCTCTGATCTGGCATCAATTATCTGTTGGTTCTGAGGTATTCACCTTCATGCAGAATATGAATTTTTTAAATGGGCATATTCTGTTTTTCTGCTTAAGAACCCAGAGGGCTGGACTATAGCATATTCATATTTGGTTCCCTACATCTAAGCACGGTTTCTGTCAAAAGATAAAATCTCAATGATATTTAATAACAATCAAATTATTTTGATGGATGCAAAAACATTTTAAAATATGGTTGCATTTAGCAAATTGACTTTTTCAGGATATTTATTGGCTCTCTGATTATATCACCCAAGCAAGGAGGAGAATTCTATTTTTTAATGATCTCCCTGCCTCATCTAAGTAAATTTTTATGAGAGAAATTTGTTCATTTTAAGAGAAATTATTTTAACTCTTTTATTATGTGCCTTCTAGTGTCCCTAAAAGATATTTGATTTACTACATAATGAAAAATATATTTTCCCTTGAACTCTAAGGTTAGAAACATTACTCTATCCCTCAGTTTCCCACCCTTCACCACATTGCTATTGGGCTTTTTGGGGGGTGCTTTTGGGGATTGAACTCAGGGCCTTGCACTTGTTAGGCAAGGGCTCTACCACCTGAGCAAAACCCCCAATCTCCACATTGCTATTGTTAACAGGTTTCTCTGTTACCACTCAGCAGGTGGCTTCAGGAAAAAAAAATTCACATGTTTCTACAATGCGGTGCATGTTTAAATAAGACCTTTCACTGTTAATACAAATAATATCTATGGCACACTCTGTGTCTGCCATTTTTTATGTATTATCTCATTTAATTCTTAAATGAAAACTCAGTTAAGATTGTCTTTTTTCATAGGAATCCTTGGGCGTAAGAAATGTCATTCTGTGAATTCAGTTAAGGGATTGGAATCTTATAACCTCTGTGGCTTGCCTGATGTTGCACAGCTCATAAATAGCAGTGGTGAGATTCGATCCTAGGTCTCTTTTAATTTGGATATTCACAGCTATACTATACAGTTTCTATCACTACAGAAGGTGGCAGACAGCCTCCACATCCATGCAAGATATTTTCAGTTTTCCTTTAAATCCCTAAGGGATAAAACTATTAACTGGGATGACAAAAGGCCTAACTCATCCACGTCCTCAATTATACACCTAACCTGAGATTACGGAAAGGTTTTTTAACTTCAACCTTTTCTGTCCGTAGTTTAGACAGAAAATTAGATCAAAGTTAGATCAAAGTTAGATCAAAGTTGAGTAATTGCCAGTTTATAGTCAATGTCAACAGCCCATCTAAATATTTTGTTTGTTTGTTTTTGTTTGTTTTTGTTTTTGTTTTTTACCAAGAGCATGTATTGGTATATTGTATACATGATGATCATATTCAACATGATTATTTTGTATCTGAACATATTTCTTGGTTTTCCCCCTTTCCCCACCCCTCCCTTCCATTCCCCCACCCTTTCCTATTTGCAGCAGCTTTATTTACATTTTTCCATTTTTTTCCCTTTCTCCTTTCTTTTCTTTTTCCCTTCCTTCTTTCTTCCCTTCTCCCTATCTAGTTCTCCTCTCTTCTGAATACTGTCTTTTTTTTTTTACATAATATCTATTATACCTCTTTGTCCTTACTTACACTTATGATTTCTCATATCGGAGAAACAATTCGACGTGTACTGATGAGTGTCTGATTTATTTCACTTAAGAATATGTTCTCAAGTTGCATCCATTTACCTACAAATATCTCTAGTTTATCCTTTTTTATGGCAGAGTTTTACTCCATTGTGTATAAAAACCACATCTTATTTAGCCATTCATTAGTTGTTGGCCATTTAGGTTGTTTCCAAGATTTAGGTATTACAAACTGTGTTGCTAAAGACCCTATCCAAAAATGGGCATCTGAAGTTAATAAACATTTCTCAGATGAAGAAATAAAAATAGCAAATAAGTATATGAAAAAGTGTTCAACATTATTGGTCATTTGAGAGATGCAAATCAAAATAACACTTAGATTCCATCTCACTCTAGAAAGAACAGCTATTATCAAGAAATCAAGCAATAACAAATGCTGGCAGCCCTGTGGGGGAAAAAGGAACCCTCTTCCACTGTTGGTGGGAATATAGGTTGGTCCAACCATTGTGGAAATCAGTGTGGAGATTCTTCAGAAAACTACAACCAGAGGTTCCATTTGACCCAGCTATTCCTCTGCTTGGTATCTTCCCAGAAGAATTAAAATCATCATACCACAGCGATATATGCACAATCTAAATACGTTAAACTAAAACTAAAATCATTTCCACACAATAAATAAGAGACGCAGAGTCCTATTTGGGGAGAGTGGGCTTGTTTTCGGAACCCCTGCATCAGACATTGTGGCTGAGATTTGAAGGTAACCCAGAAGCACAGGTTCTCTGATAAAGCCACTGCCATGTGTGAAGGTGAAATGCCACATGGCTTCTCTTGTACGAGAAACCTAAAGTCTAAATAACTTAAAGTGCAAATAAAAGGAAACGGATGAGGGTAGAGCTTTTGCAGATGGGAAGGGGATTTGGGATGGAGACAGAGGGGAGTGTGGAAGGGGAATGGGAAGAACTAAGATGTGATATGTGCAGGTACCAACTGCCCCAAATGAATGTATTCATTATAGATGGCAAATGTGTACTGATAAATGAACAATAAAAAAGAAATCATTGCTGTGTGACAGCTGGCAGTCTGGTGGCTCATTTGTTCCAGTGCAGAAGGGGAAGGGACCCTCTCGAGAACGTGTAAACAAGGTGAAGAGCTCTCTCAGAAGGTTGCAGCGGACAGGGGCCAAACCTTTGTGTTCTCTGCCCAGGGTCATTTCGCTCGCCACAGATCGTCCTAACCCTTAGGGTCGGGGAAGGGTGGGGTACGGCAGGCGTGAGGCGCTGCATTTCCAAGCTGCCAGCCTTGGAGGTGGAGCAGAAATCCTCCCGGAGGGCCAGACCGTGAGGTAGAAAACAGCAGGGCAGAGGTCAGAGTTCCGCCTGTATTGCGTATTCAAAAATTCCTAACTCACAGCAAAAACTGGACTCTGGAAGCTAAGCTGAAATATATTTTGATGACCTTTGAGAAAGACACTTTAAAACAAAGACTTAACTGTAACTTTTAGCTACTTACACTTGGAAATAAAATTCATTTACTTCTCATTAAACATCGTCGGTCATTTAGCCCACATTTCTACTGTTGTATTGCTGGAATACATTCCATTTCTAGGAGTTTCGGTCTGATTTTGGGGAGAAAAGGAATTTGAAGATTATGTATCTGTGGGGTTCTTTTTGTATTTGATTCTAATTTACTCATATCCCATATTCTGTCTGAACCATTTGCTCAGCATAGGGAATGATAGTTTGAAAAAGCTGATCAATATGCAGCTCAATTTAAGGCAGAGATTTCCAGATGGAAAGCCAGCAGGTCCATACAGGGAGGGAAGCCACAACTTCCCTATCAGTAACACCCTACTCTTCTTTAGGCAGTGTAAATGTTACCGGTAACTGCGACATTTAATAAAGAATATGTCTTGCAATGACTTATATACCATCTACAAATCCATAGAAATGGAGAGCCATAAAATGCTTAGGCAGCTTTGGCACAAAATAAGTAGCACGCAAAAATTTTACTCTGATGCTGGTTATTTATTCATTTACCCGTGCATTCATCAAGTTTTATTGAAAGACTATTACGTGCCAGGCAATGTACTGACAAGCAAGACTCCTGTTAGCCCTATAGTCACAGAACTTACAATCTAGTAAGGAAGAAGGTGAAAGAAAAACCTTGTAATAAATGCTATTATAATAGAGAAATTATGATATGTTATTGAGACCACAATCAGTGCAAGTGTGTGTATATGTGTGTGTGTGTGTGTGTGTGTGTGTGTGTGTGTGTATACACATGTGTGTTTAAAGGCTGTGGTCCCTGGGAGTTCCTAGGATTTAAGCATAGTTGATATTTAAAATATGAATTTAGTTATATTGATAATGGAGAGGTAATGGGGAAAAGAGGAGGAAACATGTCCAAAGGCAAGAAAGAAAGAAAGAAAGAAAGAAAGAAAGAAAGAAAGAAAGAAAGAAAGAAAGAAAGAAAGAAAGAGAGAGAGAGAGAGAGAGAGAGAGAGAGAAAGAAAGAAAGAAAGAAAGAAAGAAAGAAAGAAAGAAAGAAAGAAAGAAAGAAAGAAAGGAAAGAAAGAAAGAAAGAAAAGGAAGGAAGGAAGGAAGGAAGGAAGGAAGGGCAGGAGAAAGAAAGAGAGAGAGACAGAATACGTACCACTAATTCCTTGGTGTTCTGACAATCTTTCCACATTCTACTTGGAGGCAGCGTCATAGCCACGCACTTGGCCAAGACTGTGCCTGGAGTTCTGAAAACTATGGCCTATGAGTTATTTTTCCTGTTTATAATGGTTAATATATTTGAATGTGTCATTTATCACATTCCTACTAAAACTGTGACTGACTTTCCGACAGTGGGCGTAGGTCAGTGTGTTTCTCAGACTCCAGGGCAGCGCTCTGTATACACTGGAGTTGAAGAAATGCTAGTGTTAAACAAGCAGATAAATGGCAAGGAAAAGTCATAGCCGATCTGGAACTCCCACAATTTTCAAAAAAACAACATTGTTTATCCAATAAGGTTTTTTAGCTGATCATTTCTTAAGCTTCAACTGGAAGAGATTAATCACAAAGATCCTCACTAATGATATTTTGGTAACCCAAATAATCACCGTCCCTCTGACTTGAGTTAGTCGATCCAGCTGATTAAGGACAAACTCTGAAGCCTCTAGACTCATAAAAGCCTGGTTTGCCCCAGAGAGAGAAAGAAGATCAACTCCGGGTCCCGTCCGTCACTTGCACCCGAACACTGGCCGGGCCAAGGGACGGAGCGTCATACCCAGTGTGTGGCCTGTGCTGTGAGTGAAGCACTCTAGTAGGTGATTTCAATATCGAGTAGTTGCCACCCCACAGTGAGTAGGGCACACAATACTCACATGAATGTTTGTTGGGAAACTAAGTGAACACAGACTCAGTACTGAAGCAAAGAACTTGCCGAAACATATAGCTCAGTTTTGTTTCTAAGATGGAACTCGTTACTAGACTATGCAATTTTTTTAATCCTATGAATTCTTTGTAGTCTTTACAAGAGACTAATTCCTCTTCTGAGGTCCTGAAGGACCCCTTATCACTAGTTTTGAGGACAGTAATGGCTGCATTCACCGACAGGCCCCAGTGCCCCTCGTGTGGAGACTGAGTATAAGCTTCTGTTCCAACATTCCCTTACCTGGGTGCCACCCACCGAAAGAGTTGCTCTGTAAGCCAGATGTGGTGGCTCCTGCCTCTGATCTCGGCACTCTGGGAGGCAGAGGCAGGAGGATCACAACTTTGAGACCAGCCTGGGTAATTTAGTGAAACTCTGACTCAACATAAATGTAAAAAGAAATGATGAAAGAAAGAGAGAGAGAGAGAAAAAAAGAAGACAGACGGAAAGACAGGTGTGAGGGGTGTACCTCTGGGGTTAATCTCTAGTACTGCAAATAAAAATAAAATCAAAAAGAGTTGCCCCAACAGTCACAGCATGAGCAGCAGCCCCACCTCGGTGAGGAGCAGCCACCCTTTGCAAGTGGCAGAGCCCCACTTCTCTAGATCGCCCCACTTCTCTAGGGAGCAGATGATCACCAGGAGGAGCAGGAGAGATGGTGACGCTATCTCCTGATGTGAAGAACAAACCTATGCTTCCTCCGAAACCAGGAAAACCAAGCTCTTCCTGTCATGTTTTCTTGAAAACATGCCTAAAACAAAGTCTGTCTCCCCTGGCATAAGGACCATCTCAGATCTCAGGGACTCAAATTCTCCTTCTTACTGCCCTCATTCACACGGCCCTGGACGTCCAGCTTTTGAGTTCTTTGCGTCAGGAACCAGTTAGTTCCAGGGCACTTTGCTCAGCCTCTTGGGCACAAACTGCAGCCAAATCATAGCGCTTCCCTGGATGAAGTGAGCATCTCGATTGCTCACCATTTGGGGTTGATTTGGACCGTTGGGCTCGCCCAGAGAAATGCAGAAGACACGGACACCCCTGGGCAAGGAGGCGGGCAAGGAGGGGGCCCAAAGCCAGGGAAGCCCCAGGGTCTCAATACAATTCATCTTATGACCTCTACAACTCACTGTGATTTGAGAAGGAAAGAAAATAATACATGAGAAGCATCATGCCACAACTGAGTGTCACTGGCACCAAAATGTTCTCCATTAGTCTCAACCTTCTTCATTCTTTTCTTTCCTACTTCTCACCCCCCCAGTCAATTGGAAATATTCTCTGCCCTGTTTTCTTTCATTCAGTCAGATGACCATCTATCATTCCCAGTCATGTACCAGCCACCAGGATTCAATTCCGGTTTTTCTGCCTACTAATTAAATACTTGAAGCCTGGAGTGGTTGATACAATAATAAAGCATGAGCAGGGCACACAGTCAGGGGAGACTCTATGAGAGCAATCCCTGACAACCTCCCAAAAAGTAAGCCCCGAGAAGGAGCTGAGGCTTGCAGACACATAGGGGTTTCTGAGCAAATAATGACAGGGAGAGGAGCAGGTGGGGAGGGATGGAGTTCCAGGGAGGGAACACAGCAGTGGCAGCCAGCGCTTCCTCAGGGGTTAGGCACTGATGTGTTTTCCACACACTAAACACTGCAACCTGTGTTGCTCTAGTCCATCCTCACACAAGCCACCTGAGATCTCTACTATTGTTTCCACTGTGGGAACTGATACACGAGAGAGTGATTAAACAGATCAAAGTCATCCAGAGAGAAAGTGACAAAGCCACAATAAAATCAAGAGACAGAGGTCGTATCCACTACAAAACAGTGTGTGCAAACATGCCCTCGAGTGTTCACAGACGAGAGAGAGAGAGAGATAGAGAGAGCAGGTTTGTGGGGAAATGGGACTAGGAATGAAGACCACAGCAGTCATGGGGAAGAGCGGAAGTACGTGAGCATGAAGAGATGATGGGCCAGATTGCGAAGGATTATGTACTCTCTAAAGACTGTACTTAATCCCATGTGCAACTGGGAGCCATGAAACAATTTACACCCAGCTCAGCTCCATGTTTGGGAAAGGTGATTGACAGTGAGTAGAGAATTGATTTGGAGGGGCCATGAAGGCGGTCAGTTAGGACAGTAATGTAGCTGTACGGCTGAGAAACGGCCATTCTACACTGCCATGACAGAATACCAGAGTAAGTAACGATGAAGAACAGAAAATGTATTGCCTCTAGAGGGTGAGAAGTCCAATGTGAGGGGCCGACACCTGGCAAGGGCATCGTTACTGCATCATCCTACAGCACAAGGACAAAAAAGGGCGAGCGAGAGAAGAAGGAGGAGCTGAACTCGCTCTTTAACGAGGAACCCACTCCCACGACAACTAACCCACTCCAGGGATCAGGGCATTAGTCCTCTCATGAGAAGAAGCCCTCATAGCCTAATGCTTTGCTAATCATTTCTCAGTACTGCTACAATATTGTTTACATTTCTAATATATGTATTTGTGGAACACATTCAAATGGTAGTAGGATCAGCTGGGCATGGTGCTTCATGCCTATAATCCTACCTGCGTAGGAGACTTAGGCAGGAGGATTGTAAGTTTGGGGCCAGCCTGGGCAACTTACTGAGAGCCTATCTCAAAAATTTAAAGAGTAAAATGAAAAGGGCTGGGGCCGCAACTCAATGGTAGAGCCCTTCTGGGCTTGATCCCTATTACCACCCCCAAAACACACACACACACACACGCACACACAAAAGATAGTAGGACCAAACTAGGAGAGTAAGGACAAAACTAGGAGGAAGGGAGACTCTATGGTCTATTTAGATGATAGAATTTATAGAACTAGGCGGAAAGCTGACTAGATGTAGAAGCTGATGCAGAAGAAATAAAAAAGAATAATGACTTCCACTCTTGAAGGCTGGGTATATGCCGTGTCCCTCACTAAAGGGAACAGGATCTGTAAGAGGAGGACGGTTTAAAAGAAAGACCATGTGTTCAGTTTGAGAATATGATGTCTGACGTACCTAGCTCAGTTATCCATTGTACACAATAAATCACTCTAAAATTTACTGATTCAGAACAATGTTATGATTACTTCTCATAGTTCTGTGAGTCGATGGGGCTCAGCTGGACAATTCTTGCTTGGAGTTCTTATAGGGTTTCTGTTGCACGTCAGCTGGGCTATAGTCACGCAAAGCCAAGTTGGTCTCATTTTCCAGGATGGGTCGTGCACATGGATGGCAGATGGTGCTAGCCACTGGGCAGAAGCTCTGCTGGGCTTGTGCACCTATGCATGTCCCTTCCCTGGGGCTTGAGCTTCTTACAGAAGAATAAGTGGGTTATTAAAAAAAAAAAGAGTATCCACAAAACAACTGTTTCATGAGGCCTGTAGAGAAGCCGCAAAGCTTCTAATGACCTCACCTCGGGACTCAGTGCCGCTTTTGCAGCATCCCACTGGTTAAGAGTAGGCACGGGGTCATCGCAGATTCAAGGGCAGGGTACTAAACAGAAATCAAGGACTGGAAGGCCTAGTTCCTCCAAGCACATCTTCAGAGACTAACACAGAGCTCTTTAGATAGATGAGTAGGGAAACTTGATACATATTCGTAATGGTAATCTAGCTGAAGACGTGTATGTCGGTGGTGATTAAAGCCACAGATGTAGATGAGATTTCCCAGAGACAATATGTACAACACAGCAAAAATAAGACCAGAGTAAGAGCCTTGGCACACCAACATATGAGGGTTGAGTAATAGAAAACCGAACCCCTAAAGAAGACTGTATTGGTCAGTTTTTCCATTACTAGGAAAAAATACTTGAGCCCTACGATTTAAAGGAGCAGAGGTTTATTCGGTTCACAGCTTCAGAGTTCAGTCCATGGTTAGAGGGCTCCAAGGCAGGAACATCATGGTGGAAGGGCATACGGAGGAATGCTGCTATCCTCCTGGTGGCTGGAAGAAGAGTGGGGAAAGAACCAAAAAAAAAAAAAGGGTCCAGGGATCAGATAGGACCTAAGGTCATACCTCCATGACCCAACCGAATATACCCAGAAGTGTGCCTTGCTTAGCTCCTATGAAGCTCTGAAGTCAGTCAAACTGACAATCTGGGTTAATTGTCACAGATACTAAAAATGGAGGGCCATAGAGAGAGAGAAAGACAACCATGAGAACATAAGCTTAGATAAGCCAAATGCAACATTTCAAGAAAAGGAAAGAGTCCACAATCTCAAACACTGCAGAGAGGCAAAGTCATGTGGTATCTGAAAAGCAGTTAATTAGATTTATGAGTTAGGTGGCCTTCGGTAGCCTTGATAGGCACGGTTTCAGAGAAAAGCAAAGTGGAAAAAAAGAGAGGGAAGTGGATGACAGCTAAGAGGAAAGGTCAAAAGCAATCACACAACATAGTACTGAAGGAGAGTTTGTGTTCTAAGATGACCAGGGATAAGGTTTTGCAGTCAGATTGCTTGTGCGCATGAATTTTCCTATTGGCTCCACAAGCTGTGTGACATTGCCTACATGGTAGACGTCTCTAAAACTCAATGTCCTCTGTAGATGTAACTCTTAAACTGACATCTGAAGTGTGAGTCCACCATGCAAAGGGCTGGAAGAATGATGTTCTTGACTGGGGTAATAACAAGGGTGAAAGCAAGTTGGGGGCATATTTGGTTAATTAAAGATTATACTGGAGTACAGCAATCTGGCAGGTGGGATGGGACATAAAATGTGCTTAGAGGAATAGCATGAGATTAGGGGGAGGGGAGAGAAGCCTGACCCTTCAGAGCCTGTATCATAGTGGATTTCATATTAGTTTCAGCAGGAAGTCTTTGGAAAACTGTAAACGGGAATATTTTTGAAAGGTCACTCTCTTTTAAAAATAAACACTCACCTACTCAGCAGAGCTACTTCTAGGCATTTACTGAAAACAAATGAAACATTTGTTCATAAATAGGTCTATGTAGAAATGCTCATAGCAGATTTATTTATAACAGCCCTAAACTGGAAACAGCCCCCATAGCCGTCAATGAAAGAATAATAAACAGTCCAAATAATGGGCTGTTTCTCTGTAATAAAAAGGAATGAATTTACTAATACAGACAACAAAATTTTCTACGATTCCCTTTGAATGATATTGGATAACAAGGGAAGCTAATCTACAGCTGAAAATTTTAAAACATTTGTGGGAATGAAGGCTGAGATTGTCTGGGAAAGACTAAAGGGAACATTTTGGAGTGAGAGTAATTTATCATCAATAAGAGTTACAGTCATACAGTTGCCAAAACTCAGCAAATATAAATTTAAGGTTTAAACTTTGCATTAAAGGAAAAGCCTATACAAATTATTGAACTCCAGTTAATCATACGCCTGTCAGAGATACGAGAAGAAAGAGCAGTAATGGCAATGGTTTCTTTCATGTACCACAACGAAGACAAATTAATGGATAAATAGAGGGATACATAGAAATGTCCAGAAATGTGATAGACAAGTATAAGTAAAATATTCATGATAGAATCTAGTTGGTAGGTAGCAAATGTTTATTGTAAAATTATTTCAACTTTCCTTTTGTTTGAAGATTTTCACAGTAAAATGTTGAAGGAAAAGGTCCCTTTGATTTCTCTGTGTATTACAGAGAAGCAACTGTAAAGGAGCAACTGAGAAGGTCGCAAGGCAGGAGGAGTCTGTTGTGGCGGCTATATAGGGTAATGCCAGTGTGGAGGGTGCTGTCGGTGACCACAGGGTGAGAGGGGATTTGGAGAGAAATGAGCAGATTTCATATTTATTTTGGAAATAGAAACAGCAGGACTTTCTGAAAGATTAGATCTAGATGTAAATAAGATGACAAAATCAAGGATAACTGGTATTTTTGGGACTGGGAGGCCAATGAGATCACTTACTAAGATGGAAAAGATCAGATTTTTAGAGGCAAATCATAAGTTTTGTTGGGTTCCTGTGGAGACTGAAATTCTTATGTGATGTCCAAGTGACATGGCCAACTAGTAAGTTAAAAACAAAATTTAGAACTCAGAGGTTGCAAAACGTGTAAATTGTTCGGAACCATATTTGATACATACTGTAGCGCTCAAAATAAATGCTTAGTATTATTTTCAACTATTTTGACAATTAGAGGCGATGCGGGCAGCAGTAAGTCTGTAGCACTGTTTGGATACTAGTATGTTCTACCTTAGAAAGGAGGGAAGGTTAAATATATGGCTAAATCTGCCATGCTGTGTGAGATAGCTAAGACACAACACTTGAACAAGACTCTGAAGTGAACGATAAAGGGCCGGGGCAGAGCTTAGTACATCCGTTATCTCACCCTTCCTTCCAGAAACATCATTTCCAAATCACCTCAGAAAAATGAGAATTTGTTATCTATTAAACATTTCATTCTAGTGTTTAATAACTGCTGTAGTCTTTGTTTTTTCGATTTGAATTTGTCTAACTATAGTGAAAACTCAAAATACTAGGGCCAGAAAGCAGCTTCTGAAAAATCCTAATATGTGGAATGATTTTGTTTATATTTTATGTCTGATACATCAGGGCTACAGCCTCTAGGTGGATTTGTAATACAATATTCTTGTGCGCAAAAATTTAATAATTTTCAACATCCTTGTTAGAATCGTGTATTCTTAATCGGGTGCAGCATGCAGATAGAGGCCCTTGATTAACCACGTAGGCAGGAAAATTGGGGGGAAAATGAAAACCTGTCATCTGTGTCATTATTTCAGCACTAAGCCTTTAGGGAGTAGGAGAAATGTCACTCAGAACTTCTCTGCAATTGCCTAAGCCGCGTCCATGTCGTTAGCTGCATGATACAACCATTTGGGGCTTGCTAACATCTTACCTTTTCTCCCCCATCGCCGCACTCAATTCCTCTGAGGGGAAACGGGGCCGCTGTTTGTTCAAACTCAGTGGAAAATAGCAGCAAGCACGAGCTTGATTTGGTTTCACTTTTTACAGTAAGAGCAAATAGCTTACCCGAGTGCCTGACAAGGAGCTAGGTGCCATCCTAAGCACTGTGCGGCACCAGCGTTTCGCACAACCTTCTTAACCACACTCCTAGGGGGTGGCAGCTATTATTATCCACATGTTACAGATGAAGTGTCTGACGCTCCAAGGTTAAGTAATCAGAAAGAGAACTGGAGTTGAAAATGAGCTCAGACGGTTGGCAGAGGAGACGTGCCTAACTGCTGGGCCTCTGCTTCACTAACGGGCATGAGGGTGAGCAGATCAGCTGAGCCTCTTGAATCCTCAGCAGCCATGAAGTTACATGGTGTTTATTTGGCCTCGGAGGGCACAGAGGAATCAGCAGCTCTGCTATGCACGAGTACAGAGGTGTCCGTGGCCTGCCCCAGCACAGGCCCCCAAGCATTCCGACTCCTCATGTGTCTCTAATCCTCGCCAGGGCATAAACTATAATATCCTTTTGAAGATGACACTGAATACGAATATCCTCTTAAAAAGTAAATGTGGCTTAAATTCACACTAGGGCTAGGCTATCTGTGATGCATATGGAGATCCATCTGGATTAGCTCTTCTAGACTGCAGGGAAAAGGAGAAAAAACAGCTAGCTACAAAGAGGTAGTAAAGGACCAAGAGGATCCTCAGAATTAAGTATGTTGGCCCTGAAGTCAACTTAACCTACCAAATTGCTGGATACCAATCAACCGATCCCCAAAAGACTCTGAGGCAGTATACACTGCCCTCAATCTGTTCTTTGCAGTTATTTCTCAGCAAAAATGTACAGTTAATATAAATCTTTATTTTTTCCAGGGCTCTTGCTGCCCACCCTGCTCTTCCATGCACCGAGGACATGAAGAATAATAAACAAGGATGGCAGCTCTGCCTGCTTGCTCATTCTTTCCTCTCCAAGGAGGCCCCCGGGCCCTTGAACACTCCATGAGTGGCTTCGAGAATTGACAGGGAGAACAAAGGTGAAAAGAGTTGCCTAGGAATTCTGGGATGACTCTATTATTATTTTATTTCAAGTCACAAGATCAAATGAATGCCAATGAAATATTTATAAAAATTTGTTTCATGTCTACCTTCCACTTTAGTACTCAATTCAGCAGCAACCCAGTCAGACAGCTGCTCCCTCCATCAATCTAAAAGCAGAGCCCAGACCACCTACTGGTTAAAATTTCACCATGGTGTAAAAAGAGGAAAGAAAGACAAGGACAAGTTAAACTGCCTTCTAAAGAGGTGGGGAAAGGGGATGACCCTAGGGCTTTTCTTTTGCTGAGTGAGGTTTTCAAATTTGTGGCCAGACCTGAATTGATCTGGACTAAAGAGAAGGAGCAGAGCAGTCCACCAACCAGCACTCAGATTTCTCTCTTTCTCTCTCATTTTGAAGAAATACCAACCAACTGCACTGACCAGGGTAGCGGCCATCCTGGCATGGCCCTGGATGGAAGGGCCATGCATAGCAGCTGGTGTCTTCTCCTCTTGACAAGTCACTCAGCATCTGTCTCAGTGCTGGGCAGAATGCACTCCCTAGAGGCAGCCAGGCCTTGCTCTGCTCCAAGTGCCCACTCACAGGTGGGCCGCCAAGGACCCTCCCTTCTGGTGGCCTTGTGCTCTTTGGAGCAACCCACCGAATGAGTATATACCATGTAGAAGAGGGAAGTTAACTTTTTCTGCAATCACCTTTTCTCCCCATGTCCACTTCATTGCCTTCATTTTGTCACTTGCCTACTTAATTCTACTACAGGACACACGAATGTTCTCTTTCTACCTCCAAGTCCTTTCTCAGTGGAAGTCATCTGTCTAGAGCAAGACCCAATCACATTCCTTCCTTTCTTGAAAGCCTCTGATTACTTTTCATTGCCAATGTAAAGGATACAATTCTTAGCACAGAAAATAATACCCTTTGTGAGTGGTCCCAAATTGCCCCGCCCAGCATCATCTGTCATGTCATCGCCCTTTCTGCTCTGTGAACCAGCCATGTGGTCCAATTCACGATGTGATTTTTCCACTGCACATTCTACTCCTTCCACCACAAACAATGGCCAGATATTTTGTACAATGACACTCTCTTAGTTGTCTGGTGGGTTCTTCCCCATGATCACACTGGAGCTCAGAGTGTGAGCAAAGTGGCATTCTCTTTGCACAATATCAAGGATGATACCAACACACCTTATCACTCTTAGCGTTGACTTGACCACCTAGTGGAAGTAGCATTTGTAGCTCCTTTGCTGTAAAGCCACTGTCCCTCTTCCACATTATACTCTTTGGAAGGAAACAGGTACTGTAGCTCACGTTTAATGTATGCAAAGTATATTTCATTTTATTGAGCGGGGAGGATCTATATAAATGATTGAATTAGAATTTTAAAACATGTTGTTCTCTTGGATACCTATTTTTACTCACAGGTTCCTAATAACCCAGTTGGTTTACTCTTCTTAGTGGATTGTGTGGACTTTGGTCGTCTTAGAGTTAGTGTAAAAGTTAGGTATTTGGTTCTGTTTTTAAATCTCTTTTCTAGATCTTATTCTCTAAACTAGAATTACTTGCTACATTTTAAATATATCACTTATAGTCTTTAGCCTTTAAATATAATAAAGAATAACAACTATTCTTTAGAAAAGGGAGAGCGTGTTAATGATTCAAGTTAGTAAAAAGTGAAAAATTACTCAAAACCCAACTACTGATGTTCCATATGTACCTGGTAAGGGAGAGGTGGTAGAAGAATTTTGACCTCACCAATCAAGGACAAATTGGTGCGCTTTCAATCGTTTGTTCCTCTGCTCCCTCACATTCCACTCCGGGATTAATTATTACCTGAACATCATGGCCCGAGTAGAAAGGGCAACTTTCTTCTTTGATACTTGCAAAGTTTCTTCTTCGATGTATGCACTTTGGTGAAGTAAAGACTCATTCGGGTCTTGAATCAGATTCAGACAAATTCTTCTATTCTTGAACTGGCAAGTCTTTAGGCTAAACAACTTTTGGCAAAGCACGTTAGGTTTGCAAAGCTTTTCTGTTTGGAAGACAGAAAAACCCACCACAAAGAAAAGTATCAAAGACCTTAGTATCACTGCAAAAACCAGCTTTACAAAAAAATTGCACCTCATTAATAACTAACTCACTACTGGTTGTCTCATGGACTTCCACTGTCTTTCTTCCAAGACCAATTTATGTGGAGATACAGCCTTAATCCAGACCCTGTTAAATGTACAGTAAACTTCATATTTCCAAGCATTCCTAATAAAGAAACACTGAAGGCATGGTTCAAGTGGCCTGAATTTGATCCTTGGAATCTCCCTAAAAGTGCTTTCCCTGGGGCAGAATTTCCCTGAAGAAAAAAGAACAAAAGAAACAAGTTAGATTTTATTTTGGAATGTCTGTGTTGGAAAGGGAAAGGAACTATTAATCATTGAAAATGTGCCTTAAAATTGAACTTTTGCAAAGCACTTAGTAAGTTAAAAAAAAAAAAAAACATAGACAATGGAATGGGTGACATGGGAACTTCACCTTCAACAGTTTGTTTGGCTTTGAAATGACCACTCATGAGGCGCAGCATGTCTGCTTGTTGAGGTCCCAGGTCTGACAGGGGACACCGAATGGTGTCTCAAGTGACACAGCGTGCCAGGGATGTTGAGCCAAGCACAGCAGAAGAGCATGATCACTGCTCTCAATCCTCTGCAACAGTAGTCCTTGAAAAGCCATACCATTCTCTGTATGTGGACATGGAGGGAAACCACAACTATTACCTTTGAAAAAACTGTATGATGTAGGGCTCAGTCACAATAGAGTTCAGTTTTTGGTAAAATATAGATCCAAAGTATGTCTAAAAACTACTTTAAACTGAAAAACCCTAGAAAGATATATATACCAAAATACTAGTGGTTAGTGCTGAAAAGAGGGAATGTGAATGATCTTTACTTTCCTCTTGTATTCTATTTTACTTTCTGAATTTTTTTAATACTTTTTAAATTCTGTATGTATAATGTGAACACAATTTTCTTTCTTGCTGAAATTTTCTTTCTGTTTTGTTTTATACTTCTGTTAACATTCTATAAAGACAGCACTTACTATCATATTCTATCATATTTACAAAGTGGAAGGATTTCAGACTCACTAAATAAAATATTGATATTGATCATCGATAATATGCTATCTGACAGACACTAGGATTGAGTAGAGGCCATGTGGAAAAAAAGAAAAATTCCATTTGTGTTTTTTTTCTAGAAGAATTTTTAAAGGCCCCTAAAGGTTTACATAACAATCTGGGATTACTGCAAATTGTTGTATTTACAGCATCTGGTATCACTGGGGGTCATAAACATAGCTTGACTTGTTTCCAAGAGAAAGAGAAATGTGCAATGTTTGCTGACTGATTCACATAACTAAAAGCCTTGAAAGCTCCTGGAACACATAAAGTCTATCAGAGTCACTTGGATAGGAATGAGGGGAAACTTGTGCTTTTAACAAGCAAAAGTTCTCATCTTCACAAGATTTTCCAGTAATCTGAGCACTTTGTGGATTGTAAATAGATGGATTCCTAGCCACTAAACTTCACTGTGCACTGAGTTGGGTGAAGCCTCAGCCTGGGGAAGAATACTGGCTGTCGAAACAGAGGAATGCATTCTTCTCATACCCTTAGCTGCCTTTTCTCAAGACACAGGCCCTGCTTAGGGTCAAGGGCAGCTGCAGAGGGATGGGGATGCGCAAAGGAGTGCGGGCGCAAGGAGACAGCCACTGATCCAACCAGAGTCAGCTGGTCAATTTTCAAGGCACTGAAAACCTCACTGAATATAGAAAATCACGATATGCAGGTGGACACCTCAAGTTCTAGAATGAAGCTACGGCTTTTCATACACCAAAGAATCACTCAGACAGCTTGTTAAAGCCACGCTTCCTGGGCCCCCACACCCAAATATGTGGATTCAGTCCGTCTAGAGTGGAGTCACAAATTTCCATGTTTAACAAGGTCCCTGGAGATGCAGATCAAAACAACACTAAGATATCATCTCACTCCAGAAAGAATAGCTATTATCAAGAAATCAACCAATAACAAGTGCTGGCGGGGCTGCGGGGAAAAAGGAACCCTCCTGCACTGTTGGTGGGAATGTAGA
>PVJO010027095.1:6010-20236 GCA_004026905.1 Hystrix cristata | reverse complement strand
AGTTTTAATTTGCAGTTACTGTTTGTGTTAGGGAGGCCTGAAGGCCCGCACACTGTATATTCATCTTGAGGTCAGGCCTTTTTCAGGTGTGCCTCCAGCCCCAGTTCTGACATCCTTATTCTTTGCGGTGACGCCCTTGAGGTCCCAGTCCCTCTCTGACTGCATATTAATTTCCATCTAATTTAGCTGGCTATAATACTAAGACACAGCAACACCAGTCCAGCATTTAGAGAGACAGAGACTAATGTCCTCATGAAATAGCCACGAAGAGAAAGTTTGGGGAAGTAGATGTCCCTGGGTGAACATGAAAGAAGAGATTTTATTTGTCACTGTGTATTTCCTGGGGTAATTTGGCCTTTTTCATAAGCACAGGAATTAATTTGAGAACAAATTAGGATAAAGACCTCAAAAGGGAAGCTTGACATACTTAGTAAATGTGCCTAAGAGCTGTGGATCCAGCCGTATTAAGAGACATAAATGTGATTTCTGTTGCATTTTCACAAAACGAATGTGCTGTGTGTCATGGAGGCATCTGTGTGAGGTTTCTCTTTGTTGGTTTGTTCATTTATTTGTTTTTAGTTCCGGTGATTGAACTCAGGAGGTTCTCACTGAGCTACATTCTCAGCCCTTCCCATTTTTTATTTTGAGACGGGATGGCTGAGTCACTAAGATGCCCAAGGTGGCCTGAGGTGGGAGCTTCCTGGCCAGCCTCCTAGAGCGCTGTGGTCACAGGCGTGTGCTACCATCCCGGCCCCTACATCATTTACGTGCACACGGTTGGTGTCTGTAGCAAACTAATGTGGACCTATGGTGTTACAATTTGTTTTCCAGAAAAGATAAATTATAAAAGTAACTAAATTGTTTTTTAAAACTCAATATTCCATAAAGTCTGTTCTTCAATGATCCTATATTCTGTGCACTTATATTCTGTTTAGTTAGGGTATGAGCATGTCTACTTAATAAGTCAACAAAAAGGGATCAGCCTAAAGAAGGTGAATGTTTCTCTTCAAATAATCCCTTGATTAAACTGAAGCCAGTACAGTAGCTTTACAATACTGTGTACTGAAGCTTAGAGATTACTTGTCAGTGTTTGGTATTCTGAAGTATGGCTGGTTATGTTTACTCTTTAATAATTTTGTTTCTCTCTCATCTTCCTTTCCTGTATAGGATAGAAAGCACACAAGAAAACTTACTGATTGTGTAGACTATTGGATTTCAAACTATTTACCTAACTGAAGTAACCCCACCCACCCGCCTTTTTAGAAAAAGAATGTAGTTTTAGAAAAATACATTCCAGTCTGTAAGACAAGAAGGGGAAGGTACTGTACTGGAAAAGGGGGCTCTGTTCCCATCTCCTTCCCTGCTTCTCCTCAGAATATGGCAGAATCAGTTAAGCCAGAGAATGAAGGGACCTTGGAGAATAGAAAAGACCGGTAGAGCTGGGACTGGAAGCGAAAGTTCTCTTGAACCCTGGCCCCCGGATGGTCGTCCATAAGCCCCTGTGAGAAGTAAAATTGAGTGACAAACCACATGTCCAAATCAAACACTGTCTTAATGAAAAGAAGCGGTCAGAATAAATTGATTCGAATTATTTTTGTCAAGCACCATTTAAAATGAAACTTTTTTTTTTTTTGGCCAATGAACCTGTAACTTTTCCAGTTATACATGTGTTCATTTAAGAATACTTTTGTTTTTTAGTAGTAAACGTTGGGCCCAAAGGCCTCCCATAGTCTTGACAGTCAATCTACTACTTGAAGATACTCCAAGCCAATAACATAATTATTTTTAAGCATTATTAATTCATGATAAGCATATAAGAAACAAGCCTTTTCATAGAATATTAGTGGTAACAGAAAAGGTGGCTTAGGCTTCCTGCAGTATTCACTGAGCTTGTAAAGAATTTGGACTTTTTAATTGAATCAACCTGTTTCTGAAACTCTATTATGAATAATTGAAGATTGTGAAAAATATGCAAGTGGAGATATTCCTTTCATTTAATAGAGGGAATATTTTTGCGTATTGTATTTAGGTGGTATCCTCATACAGATTTCCTTCACTGAATTTTCCTAGACATTATTGTAATTTTTTTGTAAACAGGAAGAAATGGAAATTCAACAATGAATATCAACTATAATTAAATTTAAAGAGTATGATTTATCTCAGTCTCAAAAATGTTTTGAAAAACCCTCTTAACATTATAGCAAATATCAGAAAAATGTCACAATACTAATGGGATACAAATTTATAAGAAAACGAACTAAGTGCCGGGCGTGGTGGCACATGCCTGTAATCCCAGCACTCGGGAGGCTGAGGCAAGAGAATTACCTTGAATTCGAGGCCAGCGTGGGCACATAGTGAGTTCAAGGCTGGCCTGAACTACATTGCAAGATCCTGTCTCAAAAAAAAAAAAAAAAAAAGAACACAAACTAAGAACCTGTTGCACTATTTATGGGGGCAATGCCAGCCTGAGGCAGATCATTTTACACTGTTAATTTACACCCTTGGAAATACTGGGACACAGAGGTGCCATCAGTTATGACAGGTCTCAGACACTTCCAAGAGGATATCAGTGTCCACCAATGTCCCTGCTCTGTCAGACTCTGGATTCATATTTAGGTTGTAGAATGCTTTTTTGTCCCTAGTACAAGGAATAAATAAAGACATACTGGGAAAGAATGCAATACAGCAAGGAACAGCTTTTTTTTTCCCTTAATGGCATCAACATATTTATTGTTCACAAGAAAATGAAATGGTAAAGGGAAAGAAATGCACTGTAGGGAACTGTTGAAAGTGTGCCATGAGAGTCCTGTGAAATGAATGACACATTACATTTACAAAGACTAAATTGTCTAGAACAAACCAAGCCCTTGTTCATATGTGCAACAAATACATTTTTTGAGAACACATTGCAGGGCACTGTTCTGTGTCCTGAATAAACAATGCTTACCAAAAACAAAGCTAAACAAACATGGCTTCTGTCTTAGGAACCCTGCTTTATGTTACTGTCATTCATATACAGGTCCAGGAGTATTTTTCTGCTTTTCGTATCAGTTACCAAATAATTTCCAAACTCCTACAAAAAAGTTCAGGTCATTTTCAATTGATTATATGATACAGTAATTCATGCTGAGTGATTTTTCTTAACACAAATTAGTTCTAGAAGTTAATTGTATTCCATATAATCATTCTATACCCATGAGGGCCTTTTTAAAAGGGTGAAACCATTAGTAACATTAGAGATTGCACCATGTTTAAAATGTTATGTATTTATTCAGGGAACTGGATGTCTAACCCAAGGCCTTTACACTGAGCTACATCCCTAGTCTCTTTATTTTTTATTCTGACACATGGTCTCGTAAGTCATTAAATCACACTGGCTGGTGTTCAGCTAGTGATCATCCTGCCTCTGTCTCCCCGAGGGTTGCTGTTAAAGGTGTGAGCCACCAAACCAGGCTTAAAACAGATGTTATACATGAAATATTCTCAAAGAAGGTTATGAGAAAATACAGTTAATGGGACAGTGGGTAAAATTGTTTTATTAAAAAATAAATACATAATTTGTTTTTAAAAGACTGATTTTCTTCATCACATTCTAGAGAAATTTTGCAGAGGCTCGAAGATCTCTATAATGACAGAAAGTACGGATAAAGCTCCATAAACCCCAAGACATGAATAGAGATGTCTCAAAAAATTTAGTCTGGAAATTCCATTCACCCAGGTGTTCATTCCCCTCCTATGTACATTCCCGAAAGGGTTAATACTAAAGGGATACACACATACCCACGTCTGTAGGACCACAATTCATAATAGCTAAATCTTGGAGGCAGCCCGTAGGTCCACCAAAGGAAATATGGTCTTTATGCAAAATGAAGTGCTACACCGCCATAAAGGATAAATTTGAGCCGTTTGTAGGGCAATATATGCATTTAAAACCATAATGCTAAGTGAAATAAATCAGACACACTCGCTTACATATAACACAATTTCTCTTGAGAAAAAAAGAATTAAGTTGCGTTACATACTTTTATCAACTCCCCAGGGGCAATGTAATCATCATGTACTAAGAGTACATGTATTGCCAAAATGTACTAATAAAAACTAAAAATTGAAGGAAAAAAGAAAAACGCAGAAGTGGAGCATCGAAACAAGACCTTTCATAGAGACACAGAAAGCTGGGGTGCCTAGGCAGCCTCCCCCTTGAAACTGAAACAGGAAAAGCAAAGGGCTTCCAAGAGAGGTAATTTTTAGACAGGAGCTCCTGCAGAGGGTGGCACCTGAATTCTAGAGGCCGGCTTGCTACAGACTGAAACTTGCTAAGAAGAAAGCTATTTTAATAGAAAAACTTCCTGCACCTTTTTTTAAAACACGAAAGGAGGGGGGCAAAAACGCGCAGGTCTTGTTAGGTAGCGCCACAGTGCCATCTAGCGGCCATAGAAACAGACATAGTGCATCATCGGAGGAAAATCCATTTTTTCCCTAAGCGACCTCGCCAAACACTTAGAGATGAAGTCTAGGAGACCCAAACAGAATGACAAGAAGAACCCCAGAACGCACTAGAACCAGCCGAGTGGGTCCAGTTGAAGGCCCCGCCCTAGAAGGAAGCCTCCCTCGGCCCGCCCCGGGAGCCATAGCAACAGCGGCCGGAAGTCGCTGCCTTCCCGGAAGGACGGGCCTGAGCCAGGCCCGGGAGTGCGCTCTTTTGCGCCTGCGCATGGGAGCCCAGCGAGGTGGCTGTCGGGGTTCTACCTGTGTGTCCGGGCGCTTCCCTTCGCGGGGCTGTTACTGAGGGACCGGACCGGTGCTGTGCAGTGCCTGCTGCCCGACTGCGGGAGACTCTCCCCTTGCGAGGGAGATGCCAAGTGCCCGGTCATGCTCCACCCGTCCCGACTTTTGAACATGGGACATTGTTTGATTTAGACATGTATAACAGAAGGCACAATGGAAAAGTAACTGGTCACGTAGATTACTGCCTGTCAAACTGTTTGCCTAAGTGAAAGAACCTTTTTCTTTTATTTGCAAAATGTATTCCGTTGCACATTAAAAAACTCTGAAGATACTGTACTGAAAAAAGGGGATTTCTCCCCATCTCCTTCCCTGGGTGCTCCTCCTTCCTTGCTTCTCTCCTTAAAATTGCAGCTTTAGGTAACCCAGAGAATGAAGGGACCTTAGCAGAGGTGAGACTGGAAGCAAAATTTCTCTTCAAACCCGTCTCTCGTGTGGTCGTCCATAACAGGTTATGAAAAGTGAAATTTAGTGACGAACTACACGTCCAAATCAATGTCCCCAAGGCAAAGAAGCTGGCCAACTACTTTTCTCCAGCACTTCTAAAAATGAAACGTTTCTTGGCAATGAACATGTAAATTTTTTCTGATTATTTCAGGCTTGAGCAAAGTCGCTAGACGTGGGGAGGAAAGGAAGGGTGCAGTTTTATGGGTCTTGCTTCACATACACTGTTCAGTGCAAATGAGCATGTGGACGGCTCCAATGACTTTAATTCAAAAAATAACTTGGATTAAAATTTTTTATTTAAACGGAGGGATGACAAAGGTGAGGGTTAAAAGGAGAATGAGGGTGCCAAGTGAGAAGCCTGTTCGAAGCCGGGGCGCGTGGGAACATGACCGGGGACCTCGCGTGGCCCTCGCAGGGGAGCGTCTCCCGCAGTCGGGCAGCAGGCACTGCACAGCCACGGTCCTGCCCCTCAGCAACAGCCCCGTGAAGGGGAGCGCGAGGACACTCGGAGCAGGACCCCGACAGCCACCTCGCTGGGCTCCCACGCGCAGGCGCAAAAGAGCGTACTCCTGGGCCTGGCTCAGGCCCGTCCTTCCGGGAAAGCAGCGACTTCCGGCCGCTGTTGCTATGGCTCCCGGGGCGGGCCGAGAGGGGCTTCCTTCCAGGGCGGGGCCTTCAACTGGACCCGCTTGGCTGGTTCTAGTGTGTTCTGGGGTTCTTCCCTTCGCTCCATTTGGTCTCCCTAGACTTCTTCTCCAAGTGTTTGCCGAGATCACTTAGGGAAAAGATGAATTCTCTTCCTGTGAGGTACCATATGTGTTTCTCTGGACGCTAGGTGGCATTGTGGTGCTTTATAACAAGACTGGTGCGCCTTGCACCCCGCCCTTCGTGTTTTAAAAAAAGATGCAGAAAAGTTTTTCTTCTATAATGGCTTTCTTCGTAGGAATTTCACTGTAGCAAGCCGGTCTCTAGAATTCAGGTGCCATCATCTGGAGGACTTCCTGTCTAAAAATCACCTCCTATGGAAGCCCTTTGCTTTTCCTGTTGGCATTTGGACGGGGACACTGCCTAGGCACCCCAGCTCTCTGTGTCTCTTTCTCTTAAATGTTTTGTCTCGTTTCTCCACTTTTCCTATGTTTTTCTTTTCCCCTTCACTTTTTAGTGTTGTTTTTAGTAATGTTTGCAATACATGTTTACACTCCTCCTGCGGAGTTGGTTCACGTATATAACACAATTTAATTCTCTTTTTATCCCCTTCCCTTCCCTTCCCTTTTGTTCCCTCCCTCCACCTCTTAGCCCTTCTCCCACTTGGCAAAAGATCCATTTCCCTCTCTCTCTCTCTTTTTTTGAGGGGAAGAGTGTTGGAGTTTGAACTCAGGGACTTGTGCGTGTTAGGCAAATGCTCTACCACTTGAGCTAATCCCTTAACCCCTGTTACCGTGTTTCTTAGTATCTGTTATTTGGCTTCTTATTTATAGTTTGAGTTTCTCATAAGAGAAACTGTGTGCTATATAAGCTCTAGTCTACCTAATGCATTTCACTTAACATTATGGTCTGAAGATGCATACATTTTGCTACAAATGACTCGAGTTTATCCTTCTTTTCTTTCTTTCTTTCTTTTTTTTTTTTTTTTTTTTTTTTTTTTTTTTTTTTTTTTTTTTTTTTTTTTTTTTTTTTTTTTTTTGGTGCTGGGGATTGAACTCAGGGCCTTATGCATCCTTCTTTTTTTTAAAACAATATTTTTAAAATATTTTATTAGTATATGTTTGCAGTACACAATCATCCTGGGAAGTGTGTACATATACCTAATACAGTTTTTTTTTTTTAATCCTTTTTGCTCCCTCTTCTGTCCCTCCTCCTCTAATTCTCCTATCAAGATTTTCATTCTTGTTGATTTTATTAATTTAGGTTATATTTTGGCATATAATGTTTACATTCATTGAGGTTATTAGATCTTCTGTACATGGCATATCTTTATTCTACTTATTGCCCCTTCTCCTCACCCCTCGCCCTTGTTCCCTGGGACCAGTTCCCTATTGCAAGAGATCCATCCACTTGTCCCCTTCTGTCTACCTTTATTATTCTCTTTGTTTGTTCTTGCCTCACTCGTATGAGAGATACCATACCGTATTTAAGCTTGTGTGTCTGGTTTATTTCAGTCAACATTATATTTCCCAGATGCATCCATTTTACTACAAAGGTCTCGAATTTGTCATTTTTCTTATAGCTGAGTAGTATTCCATTATACATAGATACCACATTTTCTTTAACCAATCGTCTGTTGTGGTATACAAGCTGCTTCCAAGATATAGCTATTAGGAATGGTCCTGCTATAAATATTGGTATACATGTATCACTGTAGTATGATGTCTTAAACTCTCTGGGGAAGACACTAAGAAGTGGGTAGCTTGGTCATATGGAATTTCTAATTTTGGTTCTTTGAGAAATCTCCATACTGATTTTCTTAATAGTTGTACTAGTTTACATTCCCTCCAACAATGAAGGAGGGTTCCTTTATTGTCACAGCCACACTGGCATTTGCTATTGTTTGATTTCTTAATGATTGACATTCTTTGTGGAGTAAGATGGAATCTTAGCATTGTTTTAATTTGCATTTTTCTAATAGCCAGAGATGTTGAACATTTTTTCATATATCTGTTGACCATTTGTATTTCTTCCTCTGTGAAGTGTCTGTTCATTTCTCTTGCCCATTTCTTGACTGGGTTTTTAATTTTAGGTGGTTTAAATTTTTTGAGTTCTTTGTGTCACATCTGGTGAGGGTAGTAGATTTTATCTAGGGTTTGTAAACTTTGTATCAATAAAAAATGAGAGATACTAGTTTAGAAGGAGAAACAGAATCTCTTTATTTGAAAGAGGAGAGAACAAGGGAATAGGCAGCTACCTTGTGGGAGTAAGATATGGAGCCCAGAGCTGGGGCTAGAGGGTGTCTGTTCTTAACCTCTTTTATTATATGGCAGGAAAGGGATTCTCCCCTTTGAGAGTTGTTACACCTTGACTGGCTATTTTAGGCTCAAGAGACCCTTGATTCAGCCACTGTCCCTCTTCATTGCCTGTGTGTGAATTCTCAGGTGAGCTCCCTTTAGTCTTCTTTGTTTTGTCAAGGAGATAGCTCTGAGATTGACAGCAGAGCCTCACATTCAAGGTCGGGTTAGCAGTTAGTAAGGGGATACTGTACATTTAAGTGCATTAATATGGTGAGAGAAATAGATAGATAGATAGTTGCGTGAGTGTCCAGGTGTGAGTATATATTCCCTGTACCTAGTGAGTTTTTTATAATATAGTCCCCTCCCCGCTTTGTCTCCTTTGTACTTGACTGGAGCAGGAGAGGAGCGAATTGGGGTCCAGGCTTCAAAGCCAGAGCTGAGCTGTTTATCAGTTCTCGCTTCTTCTCTTAATTGCTCTCTGTAGCAGGAGTCTAAGTCTTTCCATCAGGATTTGCCAGAAACCTTACTATGGCCCTTACCTTTTCCTGCCTGGCCCACAATTTACCCTATATTTATATATTCTAGATAATAGTCCTCTCTCCTGATTGGTTCTTTTGCTGTACAGAAGCTTTTTAGTGTGATATAATTGTATATGTTGACTCTTGCTGTAATTTCTTGTCCAATTGAGGTGGTTTTTTTTGGTTTGTTTATTTTGTTTTTTCTTTCGTGCCGGGATCAAACTCAGGGCCTTGTGTTTGGGAGGCAGACACGCTAACCACTGAGCTAAATCCCTAGCCCCTGAGGTTCTGTTTAGAAAATTCTTTCCTACACCTATATCTTCAAGCATTTTACCTATTTTATCTTCCAGTAGGTTTAATGTTTCTGTTTTAATGTTTAGATTTTGCTCCATTTTTATGTTAATTTAGTACTTCATGAGAGATAAGGGTGCACTTTCAATCTTCTGCATATAGATAACCACTTTTCCCAGCACCACTTGTTGAATAGGCTGTCTTTCCTCCAACATATGCCTTTGGTCCCTTTTTCAAAGATCAGATAGCTGAATGTGTCTGGGGATAATTCTTTATCCTCTCTTCGGTTTCCTTGTGCCACATATGTTTTTGTTCCAGTAACAAGCCACTTTCATCACTGTTGCTTTGTAGTATAGCTTGAAGTCAGTATTGGTATGCCTCCTGATTTGCTCTTGTTGCCCCAAACTGCTTTTGTTATTCTTGTAGAAGACCCAACGAACTCCATGAAAAAATCCTTAAAATTAATAACCAATTTCAGCAATGTATACGATGGAAGACCAACAGACAAAAATCATTAGCACTTGTGCATATCAATAATGAACTCCATGAGAAGGAAATTTTGAAAACTATGCCATGCACAGTAGCTTCAAGTATATTGAAATCCAAAGGAATTAACCTAAATAAGGAAGTGAAAGACTCTACAAAGAAAGCTACAGTACTCTGAAAAAGGATATGGAAGAGGACAGCAGAAAATGGAAAGATGTCCCTTGCACCTTGATAGGGAAAACCAGTATTGTCAAAATGGTCATATTCCTAAAACTGTTATACAGATTCAATGCAGTCCGAAATAAAATATGTACATAATACTTTACAGAACTGGAGAAAATAATCCTAAAATTCATGTGCGTCAAGTTTATCCTTCTTTATGGCAGTGTAGCACTCCATTGTATATAAATACAATATTTTCATCATACATTAAATCTGTCGATGGACCTGTAGGGTTATTCCAACATTTAGCTATTTCGAATTGTGCTTCTATAATGCATGCATCACTGAAACATAATACCTTTAACTGTTTTGGGAATTTACCAAAAGGGGAATGAATAGCTGGATGAATGAAATTTAAAGATTTAGGGTTGTGTTTTACACCCAAATACCTCATCTTCGACAAAGGAACCAAACACCCTAACTGGAAGAAAGATAGCTTCTTTAATAAATGGTGCTGGGAAAAACTGGCTCTCTACATGCTGAAAACTAAAACTAGACCCATGTCTCTCACCATGCACTAAGCTAAAATTGAAGTGGATCAGAGATCTAAACATTAAAACAGAAACACTAAATTTGCTAGAAGACAGAATAGGAACTCTTGAAGACAGAGGTGTAGGCAAAGACTTTATTACCAAAGCTCAGACTGCACGGGAAATACTACAAGGAAATAATGACTGGGATCACATCCTATTAAAAAGCTTTTGCACAGCAAAAGAAATCACCAACAGGGTGGGGGACAACCCACAGAGTGGGAAAAAATTTTTGCCAGCTGTTCCTCAGACAAAGTCTAACATGTAGAATACATAAAGAACTAAAAAAAAAAAAGACCCCCCCAAATTTAAAGACCCAATCCAAAAATAGGCAGCTGAAATGAATAGACATGTCTCAGATGAAGAAGTACAAACAGAAAATAAATATATGAAAAGGTGTTCAACATCACTGGTCATTCGAAAGATGCAAATTAAAACAATGAAACAATAGTAAGTTCCATCTCACTCCAGAAAGAACAGCTATTATCAAAAAATCACCCAATAACAAACGCTGGTAAGGCTGTCGGGACAAAGGAACCCTCCTCCACTGTTGCTGGGAGTGTAGATTGGTGCAACCACTGTGGAAATCAGTGTGGAGATTCCTCAAAACACTAGGACTAGAGATTCCATTTGACCCAGCTATTCCTTTTATTGGTATTTTCCCGGAAGAATTAAAAAAAAATCACAATGATATATGCACAACCATGTTTATAGCAACACAATTTGCAATAGCTGAATCTTGGATACAACCCAAATGCCCAGCAACTGGGTTGATGAATGTACAAAGAAGATGTGTTGTTTTATACAATGGAGTACTACTCTGTCGTAAAAAAGGATAAACTTGAAACATTTATAGGTAAATGGATGCACCTTGAGAATATACTCTTAAGTGAATAAATCAGACACACATGAAAGCATATCACATTGTTTCTCTGGTATCAGAAACCATAAGTGTAAATAAAGACAAAAATGTATAATAGATACTGTGAAAAGGAAAGAAAATATTCAAATGGGAAGGAGAACTAGGAAGGGAGGAGGGAGAAAGGAAAGAAGGGAAAAGGAAAGGAAAAGAAAAAGAAAAAAATGGGAAAATGTAAATAAAGCTGTTGTAAATAAGGAGGGGAAGAAGAGCTGAAGGGAGGGTAGGGGAAGGGGGAGAAACAAGATATATCATGTACAGGTACAAATTAACTATGATGAATATGACTGTTATGTATAGCTAAAATGTACCAATAGTCTTGGTTCAAAAAAAATTCTTTTTAGTATATGTGCTGCCAAAGCGAGCACAAAAAAAAAATTTTTTTTTAAAGATTTAGGGCTGCAGGGCTGGGGATTTAGCTCAGTGGTTAGAGTGCCTGTCTCGCAAGCACAAGGCCCCAAGTTCGATCCCTAGCACCAAAAAAAAAAAAGATTTAGGGCTGCCTTCTGTTTTGTTTTTTTGTGAGACAGGTTCTTGCTATGTAGTTGAGACTGGCCTTGAACTCACTATGCAGCCCAGGCTGTCCTCAAACTCTCAACCATCCTTCTGCCTCAGCCTCCCAAATGCTGGTATTACAGGCCTAGAACAGCATACTTGGCTCTAGATTTAGTTTTTTGAGGCATCTCCACACTTCTCCAGGAGTTTATAAACTTTGTCACTATATTCTTTCATTGCAGATGTACTTGAACCCCACTCTGAAAAATTTCTCTAAAATGTAATCAAAACAAAAATTCTTGTTTTTAATAGTTGTTTATTTATTTAAGAAAACCACTTTACCCACTGTACTATAACTCAGCACAAACCATTAAATATATTTTCTCATAAGTTCCTTAGAGAATATTTCATCTGTAAAATGAGTTTTGAGTCAGGCCGGGTAGCTCACACTTTTAACAGCACCCTGGGCTGGGGATTAGCTCAGTGGTTAGAGTGCTTGCCTCTCAAGCACAAGCCCCTGAGTTCCATTCCCAGCACCAAACAAAACAACAACAACAACAGCAGCAGCAGCACCTTGAGGGAGGCTGAAGCAGGAGGATCACTAGTTCAACACCAGCCAGTGCGATTTAGTAACTTAGGAGTCCAAGTCTCAAAATGAAAAATTAAAAGAGTGGGGATGTAGCTGAGTGCAAAGACCCTGGGTGAGATACCCAGAAACCCAAAAAATAGATAATCATTCTGGCTATAAAGAGTTCCCTAATGTTACCATTGGTTTACCCCATAATTAAAGGCCCTGGTATATATAGAATTATCATGTACGAATGATTTGTATTAATAAAAATTACTCATCAGAAAATACTCCATCATATAATCATTTGAAAAAGAGTTCAATTTTTTTCTAGAATTTTGAAACATTGTTTACTGATATGAAAAGAAGAAAAATATTCCAGACCCTCTAAATGAATGACGGTAATATAAATAAGAAAATCTATTTCTATGAGGCAGTTGTATGCTACCTTTTAATTACTCCAGCCTCAGAGGAATGTTCATGGAATTTAGTGTTCAGTCTACAAACACTCAGGAGCACTGTCCTGAGTCTGTCAGCAACATTTCAAAGTATCGTCACTAGAATAATCCACCTGGTAGAGAAACAGATACGTTTTCTTCTTGAGATGGGAGTGAAAACGAGGTCTACATGCACGCCAGGAGAAGGATCTTCCACTGAGCTATACTTCAACCCATAAACTGGTTGTAGGAAATGTAAAAATTATAGGAAATAAGCAACATCTTGGGGGAAAAAAATGTTCCTGTATAACATATATACTGACAGCTTCTTTATCATAAAGACATTGTTTGATTTGGACATGCGGTTCATCACAAATATTTAGTTTTCATAAGGTTTTATGGACGACCACCCTCTGGCCAGGGTTCAAGAGAACTTTTGATTCGTCTCAGGTCTACCAGTCTTTCCTATTCTACAAGACCCGTCATTCTCTGGGTTAACGGATTCTCGCATGTTCTGGCGAAAAGCAGGGAAAGACGAACAGCCAGGGAAGGAGATACGAAGAGAGCCCCCTTCAGCTGTGGCGGTGGCCTGTTGAGCCTCCCGGGAGACCAGCCGGTCAGGGAGGATGAGAAGGGTGAGGGCCAAAGGGAGACAGTGAGGGTGCCAAGTGAGAAGCCTCTTCAAAGCCGGGGCGCGTGGGAGCACGACCGGGGACTTGGCGTGGCCCCGGCGAGGGGAGAGTCTCCCGCAGTCGGGCAGCAGGCACTGCACAGCCCCGGTCCTGCCCCTCAGCAACAGCCCCGTGAAGGGGAGCGCCAGGACACTCGGAGCAGGACGCCGAAGGCCACCTCGCTGGGCTCCCACGCGCAGGCGCAAAAGAGCGCACTCCCGGGCCTGGCTCAGGCCCGTCCTTCCCGGAAGGCAGCGACTTCCGGCCGCTGTTGCTATGGCTC
The DNA here is from genome assembly GCA_004026905.1 of Hystrix cristata. Lineage (NCBI taxonomy): Eukaryota > Metazoa > Chordata > Mammalia > Rodentia > Hystricidae > Hystrix > Hystrix cristata. The sequence goes on along the minus strand of PVJO010027095.1, from coordinate 6,642 downwards.
CCGGGGCGGGCCGAGGGAGGCTTCCTTCCAGGGCGGAGCCTTCGACTGGACCCACTCGGCTGGTTCTAGTGCGTTCTGGAGTTCTTCCTTTCGTTCCACTTGGCTCCCTTAATCTTCATCTCTGGATGTTAAGCGAAATCGCTTGGGAAAAAGATGGATTTTTTTCTGGTGATGCACGATTTCTGTTTCTCTGATCGCTAGGTGGCACTGTGGTACTAAACAAAAAGACCTGTGTGCCTCCTACCCCACCCTTCGTGCTTCAAAAAAACTGCCAGAAAGTTTTTCTATTACACTGCCTTTTTTGTGAGTTTCTCAGTCCCTATCAAGTAGGTCTCTAGAATGCAGGTGCCATCATCTGGAGGAGCTCCTGGCTAAAGATCACCACCTTGCTTTTCATATTGGCATTTCAAATGGGAGACTGCCTAGGCACCCCAGCTACCTGTATACTTCTCTGAAAGATCTTGTCTCATTTCTCCATTTCTCTTGCGTTTTTCTTTTTACTTGCAATTTTTGCAATACATGCAAATTTGGCAATGTTTGCAATACATGATGATTTACATTCCTCCTGGAAAGCTGGTACAAGTAGGTCAGACAATTTAAATCTTTTTTCATCCCCTTCCCCTCCCCTCCCC
>PVJO010027094.1:0-20144 GCA_004026905.1 Hystrix cristata | reverse complement strand
TGGAATCCTTGTGAAAATGTACTTTTTGCCTTTTCCTAATAAGAGCTATGAGCTCTGCTTTTTGATTGGAGGTCCCTTGGGAAGGGTTTGGCCTCAGTGACCTGTGGCGAACTGACAACTGCACAGCCTGCAGTGTTGATGTCCTTCTCGGACAAAGGTACTTCTATCAGTGAACCACATTTCTTTTAGGTCTTACAGCATCAGGTCACGGATGTCTGGGTCACTTGCATAGGTCTGGAGAAATGTTTGTTCATAAGAGGGACTAACCTCTAAGCCTGCAGGCATCAGTGAAGCAGGATTAACAGTATAATACAAGTATTTACCTTGGAGGTGTCTAGAAGCATGTCCTGGTACTTAGTAAGCTGTTCCTGTCAATCACGAGTAATCGTTTTTCCCAAGAAGAGCCCTGATCTGATGGAGAGTCAGGACTTCTAGTTTTCATTCCAAAGTTAGTTTCATGGCTTCTCTGTTAGCACAGCTGTAATTGCTATTGCCCTCAGGCATAATGGCCATACAGAAGCCACTCCATCTAACTTTTTAGAAAAGTGGGTCACTGGGCAGGGTTCTTGTCCCAGCTTTTAGATCAAAACACTCAAAGCAACTGATATCTTTTCTAATACACAGAAGAAGAAGAATTTTTTTAAAGTCAGGTACTCCTAGTCCCAAAGCCTAAGTGAGTACATCTTTTATTTTTCTAAAGGCATTGGCAGCCATTTTTCTCTACTCCAAGATCTCAGACTCAGGACTATTGACAACCTCATATAAAGGCTTTGCCATTTGTCCAAAATTCGGTTTTCAGACTTGGCAGAAGCTTCCATTTCCAAAAAAGAACACAGCTGTGGTTGGTGTCACAGGAGCAGAGATCACGTAGCCTGGATCTGGTCCCTAGACAGTTGTTGTTCCCCAGGTGTGAGAATGTATCCACAGCATAGGACTCTCTGAAAGTTTGTCTGAACCTTTTCTTTTGAGACTATATTCCTTTCTAGCTAGAAAATTGAGGGTTTGGATAGTATTATGGTTGGATAGCTCCAAACAAGGGCTGCAGGTCAGAATACCATCTGCATACTGTAGAACAGTTTCTTGTTTAAACTCCAGATTCCTTAAAAGCTTTCTCAGTGCCCAGAAAAAAGTTAAGGACTAGACTAGGCATAGTGGCACACACCTATAATCCCAGAATTTGGGAGGCAGAGGCAGGAAGATCACTGTGAGTTCAAGGCCAGTGTAGGCTACGTAGTGAGTTCAAGGCAAGTCTGAACTACACAGTGAAACACTATCTCAAAAAAAAAAAAAACCACCAAAAAACAAACCAAAGTGGGGGGAACTTTGAGAATTATATCTAAAGCTCCATGGGAGAACTGTCCAAGTATAATTTTGCTCTTCCTTTGAAATGGAATTTTCCCATTTGAAAGCAAAGAGGAACTGGGAATCTGGGTGGAACAGAATAGAAAAGAAAACATCGTTAAGACCCAAGACTGAGAACCAATTTGTGTCTTTTGGAACTCTGGAGCAGGTTGCATATGGATCTGCCACTACAAGGTAGATTGGGATTACAGTTTCATTGGTGAGATAGAGGTCTTTTACAATGCTATATTCTCCAACAGGCTTTACTTACAGGGACTATGGGAGTGTTGCAAGGGTACTGACAAAGCCACAGAAAGCCATGTTTGAGAAATCTTTCTGTGAGATACAGGAAGACTTTATGGGCCTCTTTAATATGAAATTATTTGTGGGCTGAGATCTTTTAGTTTTATAAGTACTGACATTGCTGAATTTTCCTTCCCAGGTGTTTCCTTATACCTGCAGCAGGATCCACCTGTTGTCTTATTAAGTCAAGGAGCCTTGGTGTAGTCCCAATAGGTAAAATCCACTTTGATCTTTGCCAGAATTGGAGAACTGTCCCCAATTTCACTAGTAAATCTCTTTCTAGTAAGACACTAGTATATTGTGGGACAATTAATAACTCATGGTTGAACAAATGACCTTCAAACTGACATGTCAGAGCAGATGTAAAAAAGCTCTAACTAGGGCTCCCCTTGACCCCAAGTATGGCCTGAGATCTACAGAAAGATTTCCAGAGAAGGAAGTTAAAGTAAGTCACTCCTCGACCTATGAGGAGTTTGATTTGCTTACCTATGACATCAGGGGTCATCTGATGTTCCTCACAGGAGAGGCAAGCAGATGTCTGTGAAAAGAGGCATTGCAGTTTGCACCTGGCCCCTTTGGTCCTCTTCATCAGAGATGGAGTTGAGGGTTTTGGCTGGCCTACCCCTCTCTGGGAGCAGGTACGATCAATCCTCCAGTGTCATTAGACAGGTACATCAGCTGCCTAACACGTGGAGCAGGGCCCAAGCAGTGGCCTGCTATAGTTGCATGCCCAGTGTCCAGTTTCCCTGCATTTGATGGAGGAACTCTTTCCTTAATTGGCCCTGGATTTTCCCTTGGATAATTTGGGTGTGCTTAAAGCATTACCAGTTGCAACAGCTGTAATTTTGTCCTGCCTTTTTTCTTGGTTCTCCTCTTCATCCTCCTCCACATTTTAATTGTGGAACACAGAAGAGGCTGCGTCCAGCAATTAGGTCATAGGGGCCCAAGGACATATCTGAGGATTTTTTAATTTGTGCTGAATATCTGGGGCTGACTGATTAATGTAACGTTGTCCCTTCTGTGCCATCCTCTGAAGATGGATTTGTGTTTGTATATTTACAGAAATCTGCCAATTGACAACAAAAGACACCTGGATTTTCCTCTTTTCCCTGTGTAGCCTCTCTCAGCTTTTCATAATTAATTGATTTCTTAATGCATCTTTTTATTCCCCTAATAAGAGCAGTCATGACTTCAGGTCTCATGCTTAGTCCACCCACAGTATGATAGCCCCAGTGTGGTTCTGTTGGAGGGACAGGAACATTTTCAGGGTGATTCCCTTCTCTTTTTCCAGCATGTTGTTCATCTGTATATCTCCTCTGCTCTGCTCTTCTAGGATTTTTTGTTTTTCATATGGGGTACAGCAAATGGCCAAGACAAAGTGAACGTCTCAGTGTTGGTGGTCAAAAGAAGGACCGAAGTTTGAAAGCCATCTGTAAACCTATGAAGATCTTCTGAAAACAGTCTAAATGTTCTTTGCACTGTGGGATATCCGTCCCTGAAAAAGGAAACCAGAATTAAGCAGTCCCCTCTACCCCTGAGAACTCTCTCAGAGACAGGATGAAATGTGAGTCGGAAGAGTAAGAAACTCCACTCTAAGTATGTTCTGCAGAGCTAAAATCTGTCTGAGGAGCATGATGAGGGGGGCTGGGAGATACGGGGCCTCTCTGGGGAGCTGGCCTCTGATGAACTTCTGAGTCACTTGAAGAGGGTAGAGTGATTTACTTGCTGAAGATTATGAGGAGGAGGTCAAGGAGACCTCCCAGTGTGGTTGCTTTCATTAAACAGGTCAGGGAGACCCATATCCCCCGGAGAGACAGATAAGATCATCAGTCTCCTCTTCAGGGCTCTCTTTAAGTATCATTTTTCTTGGGTCTTTGCAGAGAAATGGTTTCTGATAAAGAGTGATAAAAGCCTAAACATGAGGAATTTCAGGCTACTTTTCTTGCCTTTTATAGAAAACAGATAACTGAACAATAGCATCATAACTTAGACTGCCATTCTGTATCTATCTTTCATCATTTTTAGCTTATACTTGACCCAACGAGTACTGCACTAGAAGATAAGTATGTTTTTTCTTAGATTGTCGGTGTAAAATTATTTCTAATTTTTTTAAATTTTATTTTATTGGTACATTTTAGATGTACATAGTGATAACATTCATCATAGAGAATTTGTACCTGTACATGACATACCTGGTTGCTTCTTTTTTTCCCATTCCCCTGCCCTCACCCCCTCCTCCCTCCCTATTTACAAACACTTTGTTTCCATTTTTTCCTTCCATTTCTTATTTCTCTTGTCCCTCTGTCCCTTTTCCCCTCCCTTGTTCCCTTTTCCATTTGGACATTTTCTTCCCTTTCCCTTTTATATTAAAAAATATAATATATTTTAGTCTTTATTTACACTTTCAGTTTCTCACACCAGAGAAACAACGTGGTATTTAAACACGTGTGTCCAATTTATTTCACTTAAGAGTATGGTCTCAAGGGGCTGGGGATTTAGCTCAGTGATTAGAGTGCTTGCCTTGCAAGCACAAGGCCCTGAGTTCGATCCCCGGCACCACAAAAAAAAAAAAAAAAAAAAAAAAAAAAAAAAAAAAAAAAAAAAAAAAACCAAAAAAAGAAAACAATTAAAAAAAAAAAAAAGACCATGAAAGGTAAACATTTAAAAAAAAAAAAAGAATATGGTCTCAAGATGCATCCATTTACCTAGAAATATCTCAAGCTTATCATTCTTTATGGCAGAGTAGTACTCCACTATATTTAAAAAAACACACACACATTTTCTTCATCCATTCCACTGCTGATGGGCATTTGGGCTGTTTCCAAGATTTAGCTATTACAAACTGTGCTGCTATAAACATGGGTGTGCGTATATCACTGCAGTATGATGCTTTTAATTCTTTTGCGAAGATACCAAGAAGGGGAATAGCTGGGTCAAATGGAATCTCTAGTCCTAGTTTTTTGAGGAATCTCCTCACTGATTTCCATAGCAGTTGCACCAGTCTACATTCCCACCAACAGGGGAGAAGGGTTCCTTTTTCTCCACAGCCCCTCCAGCATTTGTTATTGGCTGATTTGTTGATAACAGTCATTCTTTCTGGAGTGAGGTGGAATCTCAGGGTTGTTTTAATTTGCATCTTTTGAATGACCCGTGGTGTTGAACATTTTTTAATATGTCTATTTGCTGTTTCTACTTCTTCATCTGAGAAGTGTCTATTTATTTCAGTTGCCCATTTTGGGATTGGGTCTTTAAATTTTGGGGGTCTGATTTTTTTGAGTTCTTCATATATTTGAGATGTTAGTCCTTTGTTGGAGGAATAGCTGGCAAAAATTTTTTCCCATTCTGTGGGTTGTCTTGTCACTCTGTTGGTAGTTTCTTTTGCTGTGCAAAAGCTTTTTAATAAGATCAGATCCCAGTTGTTGATTCTTTGTGATATAAAATTATTTCTAATTTTTAAGGGTACAACCTAATAGTGAAGTTGGTGGGATCTTCAGGGTGTTTCCCATGGCACATCTTGGGGCCTTTGGAGGGAGAGAGAATCTGGGGTCCTCCTGAGGACATCCCCTCATAAGAACAGAGACCTACTGGGCCATGGAATATACCCCATTAAATTCAAATTGCACTACCAGACATCTCTGGTGAAGTACATAGCACTCGCACATTTGCTGCTTTGACATCGATAGCCTGCAGCCCAATATGTCTTTTTAAAGACCAGAATGAAGCCCACTATTGGCTCCAACTACTTGAGAAACAGCATTCCTCACATTTATCCCAATTTTTAAAAATTTCATAATTATTTTTTGGGGGGTGCTGGGGATTGAACTCAGAGAGAAAACTATTTTTCAACATGTCATGCCTAGGAAGCGCAAGGTCCTGCGTTCAACCCCAGCACCAAAAAAAAGGTCATTAAAAAAAAAACCTTGGAAAGTTCCAAGTACAAAAATAGGGTGTGTTATCTATTAACTAAAATACACGGGATCTACTTCCTATACTCACAGCCATTGTTTGTTCCCTATGTTCCACTCAGGCCCTCAGGCCTTGATTATAAATTACTTGATTTATAAATTACTTGAATTTTTGTTAGAACAAACGGGGAGGGGATCTAACTGGATTTAGAAGGGAAGGGGGGAAAGGACAATACATTCTCTGAAATCAGCACTCTTAGCTCTCATCTATAAGGGTGAGATTTCTTAGTATCCATGAGGACAGTTTGGAAACATGGTGGACAAACATGGCAGACAAACATGGAAGAAAGGTGAACTGGGATGGCTCACAGAAATTTTAAGAAATGGGACCCTGAGAAAGTGACTCCACTAAGGAGCTACATATAAAAGGCCACTGAGGGGAAGAGAGCAGATGAGACTTGAAGAACAAAAAGGGGCAGGTAAGGGTAGGTGGCTAATCAAACAGGAGACCAAGTTACTGACAGCTATTTCCCCTAAAAACATTATGAAAGCTGAATAAAATATTAGGAAGAACAAAAATGTGGGCACAAAAGAGCTATATTAAACTTTAGGTCACAGACACACAGTACCTGCATGGTCCATAAGGTTTTCTTGGGCCCAGTAGAACCTAAAATGGTCCATCCCATAACAGAGTTAGTAACAGACACCCTGGTGACATTAACTGACTTGTATCCACAATGAAGGATCAAAAACAGGAAAGAGAAGAAAGAAAAAGGGAGATTTAACTTGAGGCCAAAATTGTCATACCAGAATGTAGTGGCCCCTACATCACCCAGCAGTTGATGTCTGCTCTAGGGGACTCGGGGGAGCGGAAGACTGCTAACTTGGGGGTGCTAGAATGTCTTGAAGACAGAATGTTTGCCAAACTGAGCAGATATGGACCTTGAAGGGAAGATGAATATCCCATGGGAATGATCAGATAAAAGTTAATCCTTCAGCAAAACCATCCCCATGCCTTGCTTGCCTGCCTTGCTATCTAAAGCAAACATTTTGCCCTTTCTTGTTCCTCAATAAATCTAAAGGTTTGAGTTAGTTCAGGGCTTCAGTCAGAATAGGTGAAGCCCCTTGACCCCCCCCCCAGGTAACATTAGAGAAGAGTTCCCCAGAGGCTGGGAGGGGCCTAAGGGCCGTGCTTACCAGGCAGCCTTAAGAGCCAGGAAGGTCTCAGCAGGCAGCAAAGAAGGCCTGAACTTGTGTCCTTCCTACAGGCCTGTGAGCCTCTCATACCACCTTGGAAGAATACAGAGGCCACATGCTTCCCTGTCCCCTTCTGTCCTCAGAGGCATGAGAAGGATTCCTGACTTCCCAGCTTCCTTAACCTCCCCCACCTGCAGCTTCCCACCTGTCCCTGAAAACTAATGTAAGAAAAAAAGTTAAAGGATTAAACTTTTCTGACAAATGAAAGTCTGAGTGGGAGAAAAGGGACAAGAAGTAGATCGGGGCAAAAGAAGGAAAGGAAAAAAGTGGACAATTCTGCTCCTTCTTGGTTTGAACCTATAGATTTCACCAGATCCCAAGGATAACATCAGTTATCGGCCGAATGACCACTTGAATCTGCACAGCCCAGGACATGTTCCCAGCCACCCAGGAGGGCGATCCTCAGCATCATGCAGACTAAGCTTATATCATTTGGTTTTGAGAGCAGGGTGGAGTCTTGGGGGAGGGAGGGCGGGAGAGAGAGAGGGAGAGATAGAGAGAGAGGATTTTGCCAAAGGGCCTTAACTCCTGGCTGACTTTCTGAGAAAATAGTACTGGCTTTTCTGTACTAAACAATGAGATTGTTTCAGGTGCTTGCTGTCTTGAACAAACAATTGAACAAGACATGTAAAAAAATAGTAGCAAGGATTTATGTTCATTGAAACTGGAAGAGACGTGCACTCTGCAGCATGGCAGCAGGCTGATAAAAAGAGGTACAACAGCCCCGAGGAATAATGGCAGAGCTCATTTGTGTGTGGGACTCCTAGACTGCCTCCCCTTCATGCAGACAAGGCATTGGGGATGCTTGTCCTGTCATAAACTCACTTGATCTGACATCAGACTTAAGCTGTCCTATCAAAGACCCACTTGGTTTTGTGTCAGATATAAACAAAGATTTGAAAATGGCACTTTTTAGCTTGGACCCAGGTATTGGGTTTGAGAACTGCATAGTCATCCTGGCCTCTGGGTTCCGTACCTGTGTCCTGAGTCTCCAAAATTGGCGGGCTGTTCGTAAGTGTCTGACCAGTTTGCCCCTCTAGACTTTCCTGCCTCAACTCTCTCCCTCGAGTTATTGGCTCTCTCAGTTGGCAGCAGAAGCAGAACTTTTATGGCTACAATTCGATGAAAAAAAAAAATTTCCTCGAGAGTTCTTGCAACCTCAAATTTTCATGTGAAGAGAAATCTACAAAATTATATGCAGCTAAATCTATGAAAAAGCTACTATCAGCCCATCTAGAGAAACAGTAGATGACACGTGAAGAAGATGGAAGAGTTAGATGAAAGTTAGACACATCTTCTTCTCACTAACCAAAGGATAAATGCCAGATTGATATAATAAGACCTTTAAAAGACAATTTCTTATTCCTTTAAGTCTGCAGAGGCTAAGTAAAAAGTCTCTCTGAATAATCGTGATATCCTGGGGCTGGGGATTTAGCTCATTGGCTAGTACCTGCCTCGCAAGCACAAGGTCCTCAGTTCGATCCCCAGCACAAAAAAAAAAAAAAAAATTGTGATAGCCTGCTTTTTTCAGTAGTTTTTTGACAAATGAAGGAGGAATTGTAAAAGCTGCCAAGATATTGATCCTGAGTGTAAAGTTCCTACTGCAAAGCATTTTACTGGAATCGCTTTCATGAATTATGCTTTGCTGTGCATTTAGGTGATATTATTCAGTATCTGTATCTTGACTATCAGGTACTTGGGAATGCAGTAAAAATAGAAGTCATCTTAAAGGTTGGATGGTAAATTAATGATTAATTAGGCTTCTTTATTGTGTTATGAAGTCTATCACAAAAAACTAAGTTATAAAATGAAAACTAAGGAAATAAAAATGTCATGTAATTTTGATTGGCAAAGAACAAAGGTAACTAAAACCATGAAATGAATTAGGAAAAACAAGTTAGAATGATTTATTAAGAACAAGCAGGTCTCTATTTAGAAAGTAATTTCATTATTCATTAAAGAAAAAAATCCACACATATTTTGAAACTCTTTTGATTCTTTTCCTAATGCCCCAAGTTCAGGGAGGTTAAATAGAAACTAAGGCTAATTTTATTTTTAAAAATGAGAAAAGCGAATCTTAAGAACACGCTTTGCAGACAATGATAGCAAGCTGGAGGACTCACAAGTGCCTGATTGTTCCTTTTCTGGAACTTGCTGAAAAAGCAAACGCAATGTTATGTTTCGAGAGGGAAGATAGCTTTCCGTGACCTCAAAGGATCATTCTTCTGCGAAAACAACCACCGACACACATGAAATATCAGAGATCATTTTGTCATCTTAAAAACCAGTGACATTGATTGACTGCTGCAGCTCGGGGGTCTGTGTCTAAGAGAACAAGTTTTTAAGGAAAGGTAATTCAAGACCACAAACAGCGTTTCACACTCGCGAGGAAGGGTGTGATCAAAACGAGAAACTTGAAGCGTCCGTAGGAAACGGAAAAACCGGAACCTCCCGACCTGCTTGCTGGGAATGGAGCGAGACGCGGCAGTGGCACCGCGCTGGTGACGGCAGGCGCACCTGCACCGCAGCGTATCCCAACGATCACCAGGACGGTGGTTTTTACCTTCCTGCCCAACTCGCAGCTGCGTCCAACCTGCAAACCGCTTTATTTGTGCCCTCCCCCTTTTTTTCTTTTTCTTTTTTTTACCAAGTACATGTATTGGTGCATTGTATACATAATGACCACATTCATCACAGTTAATTTGTACATGTACATGATGTGTCTTGGTTCCCCCCTCTTCCCCATCCCCCCTGACACTCCCCCGCCCCTCCTTATTTACAACAGCTTTATTTACATTTTTCCATTTTTCCTCCTTTTCCTTTCTTTTCTTTTTCCCTTCTTTTCCGCCTCCTCTCTTTCTAATTCTCCTCCCTTTTGAATATTATCTTTCTTTTACATAATATCTATTATACCTCTTTGTCCTTATTTACACTTATGGTTTCTCATATCAGAGAAACAATTCAATATGTACTCATGTGTGTCTGATTTATTTCACTTACGAGTATGTTCTCAAGGTACATCCATTTACCTATAATGGCTCAAGTTTATCCTTTTTTATGGCAGAGTAGTACTCCACTGTATAGAAAAACCACATCTTCTTTATCCATTCGTTAGTTGTTGGGCATCTGAATTGTTTCCAAGACTTAGTTGTTACAAACTGTGTTGCTATAAAAATGGTTGTGCAAAAATGGCTGTGGTATGATGTTTTTAATTCTTCTGGGAAGATACCAAGTAGAGGAATAGCTGGGTCAAATGAGACCTCTAGTTGTAGTTTTTTGAGGAATTGCCACACTGATTTCCACAGTGGTTGGACCAGCCTACATTTCCAACAAAAATGGAGGAGGGTTCCTTTTTCCCTGCAGGCCCATCAGTATTTGTTATTGGTCAGTTTCTTGATAGTAGCTGTTCTTTCTGGAGTGAGATGGAATCTTCGCATTGTTTTAATTTGCGTCTCTTGAATGACCAGTGATGTTGAACATTTTTTCATATATTTATTTGCCATTTTTATTTCTTCATCTGAGAAATCTGGAACAAGACAAGGCTGTCCACTAACATTGCCCTTTTTATTTTTTAAATAAATTTTATTGGTACAATTTTGATACACAAAATGATCACATTCATCTGAGAGAACTTACAACATTCTTAATGTTAAAATCAAAAAAATACAAGAAAAGAAGTTATGGGGCTGGGATTTAGCTCAGTGGTTAGAGTGCTTGCCTCACAAGCACAGGGCCCTGAGTTTGATCACCAGCACAAAAAAAAAAAAAGAAGTTTTAATACTTATGATTTTTAAATCTTTTCAAACAAATAACTATGAAAAAAGTATTCCAGAAAATCAAATACAAATGGGAAATCTAACCACTAGGTACATGAACTACATTATACTTTCCATATGGCCTGAAAAAAATTCCATTTCACACAAAAGAAGGCAAAAAATGGTAGGTAGTGGGTTGGACACAGTTGAACTTGGCAGATTCCATAGAGTCAGAGTTTTGAGCCTAGAGCCCCAAGGAATAAAGTTTAATGCAGGAATTGTGTAAGTGCGTGACAGAATTTACTATTAGTAAAATTATTTCCTTAATTATGTGAAGTATCCATGCACTGTACCACATAAACTGAGATTTTGGTATTATGGTTTAAATTTAGGCAAAGTCCTAAATTTGGGCATAAGACTGTGACTGGTCTCCTAAAGTTCCACTGAGGGGACTAACTTCTGAGCTTGCCATCTGAGAAGATCTCTCTAACACCCGTCCACCGTCAGCAAAAGCCTTGACTGCACCCAGATAGCCAAGGAGAAATGAGACACACAGGACTCTGTGGTGACTTCTGCTGTCACATATGCCTGAAATGACCTAATTCTGCTGCATCTCAGGTAGTAAGTGACACACCAGGTCACCTTGGACACACAACACTGCAGAAAAATGTCTACAGACACTGTTCATTGTCCCTTGCTCCTCTTCCAAAACACACACATGTGCGCGCACGCGCGTGCGCACACACGCACACACACACACACACAGTGCCTTGGGCAGTCATAAGTGCAATACTCGTGCTGTGTGGGATGTATCATATCCTTGGTCACCTTTAGGCTAAAGACCCTTCCCACCCTCCCATTTGAATATAGGAAGATAGTATAAGACGACAGAAGCGAACTTTGCTTTTCTTTTATTCTAGCTCCATGGGGGACACTCGATTAGATAATAATAACCTTCTAAGGATTAAACATTTATCCAGATAGATCAATTAAGATTTGAAAAACTTATCAAATCCAAAAATAAGCACAATATGATTCCGCTGTTAAATATATAAAATGTCCTCTTGACTTTTTGAGATTATCTTTATGCTTTTGCATATATCACTATGTTGGATATTCTTAACATTGATTTTCTTCCTGAAAACTTACTGATACGTGAACTCCAACAATCCAAGAAATGTGTTAAAATCTAGAAACTCAGCTGGGGCTTGTCTGTTGATTGGATGTGTGAACCACTCTTCACTGTCTCAAACAAGATAATCTGGGAGGAAAAGGAAGGTGGACAATAAGAAAGGCTCAGCCTTGTCAGTACAGGACAAGGAAGACACTGTGATTTGTATTCTGATAATCTGAAGGCTGAAGAGACCTCAAGTCGGAGGCCGGGTGACTGACCTCATTGTCTCCAGGATGGAGCCAGACACCAGGAAGGTAAAGTGTCTTCTGAGGCCCGATCTTCCAGTATCGCCCGAGGTTACGTCCGTTGATGAACACCACCCCATGATCCCAGCTCTGCAAAGGAAGGGGCTGAGTGCCAGGAGCAGATTCACCCTGCAAGTGAGCCTGAGGCGCCTGGGGAGGGAGTGTGAGCCAGACAGAGACACCCGGTGGCTCTGAGCATGAATGTGCTTCAGGGACGGATGTGTCCTAGAACTTCCACACTGCCGTGAAGGAAGAAGAGGGGAAAGCACGCCTGGAAACAGCACTTTCCTCACAGTGATTCGAAGGCTGTCCTCGGCCTGTGGTGTACATGGTACATGTTAAAGCAGGTTTTCTGCTTCCGAAAATCAGTACTAAGTAAAAGACAAAAAAATCTTCTCCTGACAACAGCTATTAAGACTACACAAACTTTTTCAGTCTGCTTGTAATGAAACAAAGAATTATAGGACAAAAATCTCTGGAAGGAAACAAAGAGACACAGAGACTTCTTGGTCATTTTTCCACAAGGGACATCCTCTTACTCTGGGAGAGCTGCTAAGAAGCTGAGCAAATACTTCATACCCCATCAAGGATCAGGGTACAAAAACTGGGTACCAGAGAAACTGACCGAATAATGTTCTCTCTGCACTGTGACCCCGTACAGCACACATTAGAAGATCCTCCAGTCATCAGAACCCTTGAGTCAAATCACTCCTATTCTTGTAATTGGAATAATGTGCTTACTAATAACCCAGTCATCTCCCCAGATAGAGGGAAATCACCATCACAGGCCTAGCAATATTTATCATTTTTTCTACATATGTATCTGCTACTCATTCAAAAAATAAGCAAGATATCAGGGAAAAGGACAATATAATACAAAAAAAGAGATGTACAATAGAAAATACAAATGACTCACATACTGAATTTGCAAAATACAGGCTTTAAAATAAGCTTCCACAATAAGGTGATATATTCAAAAAGAAAAAGGCAAAACAGAATTTTTATGTTAAACTGGAAATATGCAAGCAACTATAAAATATAATAATTAAAATTGATATGTAATGGCATTTAGAGGAGCAGAATACATAGTTACTAGAGAATTGCTTAACTGATTAATAAGAAATAATTTTTCAAATTTAAGATGAAAGGAAGAAAGAATGAGAAACACAGAAGGCAGAAACAAAAAAATAGATATAACAAAACAGTATAATGTATAAAATTGGAGTCTTTCGAGTACTCTAAATGAAAACACCAAAATTTCTGGACAAGTTTTTATATAAAGCAGTTTATGTGCTATGTATAAGAGAATCATCAAAATCATGAAGGCATTAATAAAAGTAAAGGGAGGGGCTGGGGATTTAGCTCAGTGATTAGAGTGCTTGCCTCACAAGCACAGGGCCTGAGTTCAATCTCTGGCACCAAAAAAAAAAAAAAAAAAAAAAAGTAAAGGGAAACCTATGGTGAAAGATAAACGCACTAAAAGGAAATTGCCATAGCTGTGAAACTATCAGAAAAAGGAGTCTTTAAGGCAAAAAGTAGTATCAGAGATTGTCTTCATTACTTTTTTCATTGCTGAGACAAATTATCTGATACTCAAGGTTTCAGGCCATAGCTGGTTGGCTTCAAGGCTGGCATTACAGAAGAGAAACAGTTCATGGCAGGCAGAAGGCAGAAAGCAGCAAAGCAGCAAGCAGCAAGCAACCAGCAACAAGTGATGACCCTCTTCCTGTCTCTTATATTCTTATATCCACACATAGGGCAAGTAGCACTCACACCCAGGGTGGGGCAGCCTTAATCCTAATATCACACCACGAATCAATCCCAGCATCACACACCCTAGATTCAGCCACCTTCAAAAAGCCCCACCTATGACTGCATGAGGCTTTGAGGGGACATCTAGACAGAAGCCATAACAGAAATATACAGGGATATCTCATAATTATAAAATGATTAATTTACCATGAATGTATAAATTATACATAACCTAAAAGTACACATTTAATATAAACAATATAGTCAGGATAAACAGAGATTAAAAACTGTGAAAATGTTTCATATAACTTTTCAATAGCTGACAGAAAAAACAAAAACATCAATAGACAAAACTTTTCTCTTTTTTTGGTGCTGGGAATCGAACTCAGGCCCTTGTGCTTGTGAGGCAAGCACTCTAAAGCCATTGAGCTAAATCCCCAACCCAAAATAAAACATTTTAAACAACATGATTAACAAACTGAGCTTATTAACATATATGGAACACTGATATAAGATCTAGAGATTACATATGTCTTTTCAAGTATACATCAGAATATTTACAAATTCCATTCCATATTGAGCTAAACAGTCTTTACGTATTTTAACAAAGACATAACTACAAAATGCCAAGTACTTGGAAATTAAGAAATATACTTCTAAGGTAGATGTTGTGGCCCACACTTGTAATCCCAGCACTAGGGAGGCTGAGGCAAGAGGATTATCACAAGTTCAAAGACAGCCTGAACTACATAGCAAGACCCTGTCTCGAAAAAAGAAAAAGAAAGAAAGAAACAAACAAACAAACAAACTTCTACATAAGTCAGAGATCACAGAAGAAACTACACAGAAAGTTACAAAGTACTTCAAATTGTTGATGAAAATAAAACATATGAAAACCTAAGGGGTACAAGATGACTACCCAATTTTCAACAAAAACCTTGAGGCCACAAAGGGAGTAGGCTGATATACTCAAAATTCTGAAAGAAACAGCCTGCCAGCCAAGAAAATAGTGCCCAGAAAACTACCCTTCAAAAAAGATAATAATTTCCCCCAAAAACTAATACAGCTTCTTACAACTAGACCTGCTTTATAAGAAATACTAAAGGCAATCTGACTCCTTAAAGCATATTTCCAGGAGAAATCCTTTCCACCTAATAAAATTGCTGTAAGCAACTGATCAGTAAGAGGCCAAAATATAAATGTAGAGAAACAAAAGCAAGATAAACTGATCCTTTCATGAGAAAACAACAGCTATACTAACAGACCCCAAAAGAAGGAAAATTGACTAGCTGACTGAAAAAGTAATTCATAATATGATGTTTATAAAACTCAAAAAGATAAAAGACAAATAATGTAACAAAATCAGGAAACTAATTTATATTCTGAATGAGAAATACAGCAAAGAGAAAGATATTATTTTAAAAAAAAAAAACAGCAGTAGAGCCAAAGAAAGCAATAAATGAAATGAGAAACACAGATAAAAGCCTCAATAATTCTAGCTCAGAAGCATTTCTGAGATTGAAGAGAGTGCTTTTGAAATAGGTCAGTTAGACCGACAAAGCAAACAAAAGAATGTAAGAAGGCTTACGGGACTTATAAAACAGCATTAAACAAGCACAAGCTTGCACATGAATATCACAGCAGGATTAGAGAAGGGGAAAGGCATAGAAAATCTATTTGATGAAAGCATAATAACAACATTTAAACAGTGGGACATACGTGGATATGCAGTGCAGAAAGGTCAAAGAACACCAATTACATTTTATCAAAAAAGTATCCTCCCTGAGGCATATTACAGCTAAATTGGGAAAAAACTCCAACACAAAAAGAATTCAAATAAAGTAAGAGAAAAGGGTCATGTATTATACAAGGGAATCTCCATTAGATTAACAGCACATATCAGCAGAAGCAGTGAAGAGGATGATATATTTAGATCCAGATAGAAAATATACATCAACCCAGAATATTAGCCCTACCAAAGTTATCTTAAGCAGGGAGGAGAAATAAAGTTTTTCCAAGACAAGCAAAATCTGAGGAAATAAACACAAATGGACAACTCTTACAGGAAATGCTTAGGAGACATCTACATCTAGAAGCAAATGGATAATGACTAAATTCAGAAAAACACACAAAAAAGATAAAATTCCATAGCACAGCAGATGTATAAAAGAGCAAATACAAAAGAATCAAACTTTAATAATATAGAACACCGACAAACCACAAAGAATGAAAAGTAAGTGGTGAAGGAACAAGGATGGACAAAAGAACCAGAAAAAAGTGCCAAAAGTACAAAAGTAACTTCCACATTGAGTAGAAATATCCCTGATAAAAATATGTAGACTAACTGAATAGAATGAAAAACAAAACCCAAAATATGATGCCCAAAATAAACTCACTTCACAGAAAGGAATGCACAGAGACTGAAAGGGGAAAATGAAAATAGATATTTCATGTAAAAAAAAAAAGTAAGCAGCAGTAGTTAAACATAATCAGATAAAACACACATTAACCGAAAACTGTAAAAAAAAAAAAAAAGGCAATTACATAGTGGTAAAGGAACCAATTCATCAAGACACAATTTAATAATATAAATATATATGAACCCAATGCCAAAAGACCCAATGAATAAAGCAAACATTATTAAAACTGAGGGGAGAAATCCACTCCAAAGTGATAGTATTTGAGGCTCTCAACACCCCGCCATCCTCAATGACCATCTCATTCTCACACAAAAATAAATTAACAGAGATCAACTGTACTATAGAACAAATGTACACAACAGGCATTTACAGAACATTGTATCCAACATGCACAGAACACACACTCTTCTCATTAGCATGTGGAATATTGCCCCAAGCTGACCACATATTAAGCCACAAAACAAGCTCGGTAAACTAAGAAACCCTGAAATCACACCATGTATCTTCTCTGACCACGATGAAATGAACAACTTTAGAAACTGTATGGACACATGATAACAAAACAACATATGCTTGAAAGCCCACTGGGTCAATAAAGATATGCAAAGGGATATTTCAATTTTCTTGAAATCAGTGACAATGAAAACACAATATAGCAAAATCTTGAGAACACAGTAAAGAAATACAAAGAGGGAACTTCATAACAATAAATGCCTGTATCAAAAAATTTGAAAGATTTCAATAAACGATGTAACTAAACAACGTATTGACCTAGAAAAACAAAAACCTCCAAAACACAAATGTAGTAGTAGGAAAGAGATAACAAAGATCAGAACCAAAAAATAAATGGAGACTGAAAAACACAACACAAATAATCAATGAAAATATAATTAGATTTTTTGAAAAGACAAGTACGAATTACAAACCTTTACTACAGTAACCAAGAAAAAAAGACAAAAGGCAAAAATTATAAAAAAAAAACCAAAAAACAAAAAACACAGAGATTCAAAAGGAGCCACAACAATTTCTATTACAAAAATACAATAGATCTTTGGGGACTATTTTGAACAAGTACATGCAACAAATTGAACTCTAAGAGAAACAGATCAATTTCTGAACACACAACCTACCAAATTTGAATCAGGAATACATCAAAGTCTGAACAAACTAACAACGATTAAGATAGTTGATTTGTAATAAAAGTCTTCCAACATGAAAAATGCAGGACCAGGCACCTTCACTGCTGAATTTTACCAAAGCTTTAAAGAATGACTACAATCAACACTTCTTAAAGTATTCTAAAAATTCAGACAAGGAGCACTTTTAAACCTGTCCTTCATGGTAGAATAGTTCAACACATTGGCTTACATTTACCAAATGATGTTTACATGACACCGAGAACGAATAAATTAATGCAATGCCAGTAAACAGCTGAATCCCACAAACAGGGCTAAACAAAAGACTGGGAGCGCAGCTCGGTGGTAGAGCTGCTGCTGGGAAGGAGAGAGGGCCTGGGTTCAATTCCCACCTCCATGTTAAAAAAGAAAAGAAAAGAATGTGTGGCAGAACAGAGGAAATATTACAGAAAACATGATGTAGTAGTTAACCTCTGAGGAGAGATCACCTGTCTGCACTTCTGGCGGAAATGCAAATGCCACTATAGAAATCAGAATGGAGGTTCCTCAAAAAAACTAAAAAGAGATCTACCATACGACCCAGATATATAACTCTGTGATATATTCCTGAAGGAAATGAAGTCAGCATGCTACAGGGAAACCTGCATAAGAAGGATTATTGTGGCACTATTTACATACCCAATACATAAAATGAGCCTGTGAGCCTGTGCATGAATGGATAAAGTGCAGCACAAATAAACAATGGCATATGATTCAGCCATAAAGAAAGAAAAAATATGGCATTTGACAGTAAAATGGGTGGAACTGGAGAGCATTTTACTAAGTGAAATAAGTCAGATTCAGACAAGTTTGCATGTCTTCCCCAATATGTAGAATAGAAAGAAGAAAAGAAAATATGGCACAAAAGCAGAGAGACACTATTATTAGATGAGAATAAGAAATATTAGTAGGAAGAGACAGCGTAAGGGACGATATTGCAGGGAGGGATATGATCAAGTATGTTACATGCACGCATGAAAATACCACACCGAACCCCAGAATTTGGAAAAGTTAACAGTGACAAATGAACATATACTTACAAAAGACAAGCCATCAGTAATTTCAACTGGCTTTATAACTCTTTTTTGCAATGATATCTAAATGATGTTCATTCTGTAATAATTTGTTGATGTATCCATTCATATTTTGTTCGTTTATGTTACCTATGTGTGCTCATAGATAAAAATACAAATGAGGTAAAAATTAACCTGGATGCCCCAAATAAAAGCAGATTCCAGAATAATTTATGCTATTATTTCATTAGTATGAAAAATTGTACGGGTATTGTTAGAAAATTAAATATAAAAACAAATTTTTCTGTGAAGTTCTGAAATGTACAGACAAATTGGAATAAGCTGGGTTTGAGGAGAGACTTCCACCGTCTGCTATCTACATCTTACAATTGTTTAAATCTTTATACTTGGTGTATTAACTTGGGGTATGTCTTAGTTACTTTTCTTTCGTTGCTTAGACAAAATACCCAATACCCAAAGTTGAAGGGGGAAGGGTTTATTTAGCTCACAGTTTGTAGAGGTTTCAGTCCACAATCAGCTGTGTCCAACCCAGGGTGCATGGCAGGCAGGCAGAAGGCAGCAAGGTAAGCAAGGGGGTTAGCAAGGGAGTAGATAAGCCTCTTTCTGTCCCTTATATTTTATCTAGGCTATCTGCCCTTAGAGTGGGCAGCACTCCCACCCTTAATCCCAGCACCCTTAATCCTAGTATCGCATCCTTGATTCCAGCAGAATTATACCAAACCAATCAGTGGACTAATTTAGTAATCACTCACTCTAGATCCAGCCACCTCTGAAAACATCCCACCTATAACCACATGAGGCTTCGGGAGGACATCTAGACACAAACCATAACAGGGTATAACAGTGGGAATAAAAAAACCCATCACATACTTTTCTACTGTAAATTTCTACTTTAGCATTATGGTACCCAGCTGAGTGTCTGAGTAGCTGTGCCTGGGGGATACAGGAAGAAATCTTTGTGTTTACCGACTTGGTAAGTCAAACAGCAAGTTGTGTGCACCTGTGCAAAAGTGCCAAACCGGGATTTATACTCACATTACACTCTATGTAACAGGTTCTGGGTACATTTACCTGAACATTATAGTGGATAAAATATCCCCATGCTATTCATCTATTATGCACACATGTACTGTATCATAATGGACTGTAGGTGCGGCTCACAAGGGCTGGGTGTGGGGAAAGCAGGGACCCATCTGTGCATTCACCCACTTGCCAGATCAAGCAAGGTGCGTACAGGAGCTCCAACGCAGCAACAGGTGTGGTTTTAGGATTTGACATTGGCCACATGAGCCAAGTTCCTGTGACAGTGAAATGGAGCCAGAACCAACTGATACAGATGGACACAGGGAATGACCTCCTGATCCATATGACAAAGAGAATAGCAGTGTTAGTACATATTCAACTAGTCAAAATGCATATGCATCCAAATGGAATATCGCAATGTTAGAACTACATCCAAAAATATAATGAGGCTCTTGGCAGGGCTGAAACCTATTGGACACACTGTCATTCAGTGCTGGAAATTGGTTGTAGCAGATGAAATGCCACAAGATGACTTTTTCAACCAGGTGAGAGAGAGGCCCCGGCACCGGGACAAAGCCTGCGAAGTGAGCCCGCCCTGCGACATCCGTTGCCAGGCGACAGAGAGATTTCCCCCTCCCGCCCTGGACACACGAAAGTGGAGGGGAGGTGCTTGGTAACCGCGGGACTTTTCAACCAGGTGAGAGAGAGGCCCCGGCACCAGGACAAAGCCTGCGAAGTGAGCCCGCGCGCCGGCAAGGTC
>PVJO010027093.1:0-20150 GCA_004026905.1 Hystrix cristata | reverse complement strand
TTTCTATCTACTCAGTGACATGGAAGACACAGTCGTGAGCAAACTGTAAGCATGAAGGATACGTACTTGATATTTAAAGAGGGAAAATAAGTGATTAAAGAGTCACCAAGGATAATAACAATGAATATTTGAGGGTTGCACAGCATTAAGAACACCGTTGAAATTGATTTTACTGCAATTCAATTGAGATCATTTAGCATGTCTGTGTGTATTTCGACAATTGAATTCAACTATACCAGACCTTATGAATAATAATGAAAACCTGGATTTAATGATGGCGATCAGAAACGTATCATGAAGCAGAATTGGGGAAAGGCATTCTGGGATGGTATCATGGAGCGGTCTCAAAAACAAACGACACAGTTTAACAGAGACAATGGGAAAAGACAGCATGAGTTTGAGAAAAGGAGGAAAAATGGGTCAAATTGTTAGTTTTAAAAAAAGACATTTACTGTGACAAAAGAGAGAAATAATGAAAATGAATGGGGATATCAAAGAATGAGTTTTATAAAATTGATATTTTACGGGGGGTAAAATAATCAAAAATGATATAAATTAGAAATTATCATAGTCAAGGCACTAACCCCATGTGGTTATTTAAATTAAAATTAAAATTGTT
Source organism: Hystrix cristata (assembly GCA_004026905.1). Taxonomy (NCBI): domain Eukaryota; kingdom Metazoa; phylum Chordata; class Mammalia; order Rodentia; family Hystricidae; genus Hystrix; species Hystrix cristata. The sequence goes on along the minus strand of PVJO010027093.1, from coordinate 19,531 downwards.
TTTATAATTATTAGCTTAAAAAGATTTTTCGAAATTGTTCAATCATGTTAAGAATGGCACTTAGAAAAAAAAATGCTGTGTTTATTACACTGAGTCTCTCAAACCAAGAAAAAAATTGGTCTTTCTATTTTCAAGTTTATCTTTGCGTAATTTGGCAATCATTTTTATATTGATATTGTACAAATTTTTATAAGTGCATTCCTAGGTATTTAACTTTTAATTATGCTTTTGGTATTGTATTTAATATTTTTAAGACACTATTTATATGAAACTTGATTCAAAAATTGAAGAAAGTTGATTTACCCAGATTTGGGTGTTTGTGAGTTTATTTATTTATTTATTTTTAGTTTTAATTTTATAGTTTTAAACTTATGAGAAAAGTACATTTAAAGATTTTGGAAAATATTCATAGATGTAGAGTAGTCTCAGGTTCAGGTAAATAAGCGTTAATAATTTTAAAATGCTGTAGTTATGTAAGTGCAAATTTATTCAAACAATTCCATTTAGAAAATAAACTGATTTGTATAGAGGAAATTGATTTTAAAAACCCTAAATACTCCTATTTATTGCATACATGTGTGTATAAGAGCATACATTTTTAAAGAAATTTGCCAATTTGTATTAAGAACTAAGCAAATATCTCATTTATTCTATCATATGTACTGTGTATCTGGAAATGCAAAATTCTGGTACATTTCATTTCTCTCAGAGGCTGTGGACCACTTCTGGCTACCCCTCGATCCCTCAGCATTTTTGTATACCTGTCCTGCTTTCACTGTGAGTGTTAATCCTCCTCTGTGGCTTCTATGGTGCCCACTGTGATGAAAAGCACGGCAAGGTCAGTGCACAGTTACTATCGCATAAGTCTCGAGAGTCTGATGGCCTGTATCAATTCTGGATTCAAGTGAAATAGCACCAGTGAACGTGAGAGCTGAATTCTTAAGCTTCTTTTAGAAAGACTACTTAACAGAATCTGAAAGTCTGAGCGAGCCAACACACTGTAGATCGTGAGATACATACTGGCCATTGAGAAACAGAAGGAAATTAAAAAAAAAAAAAAATTCTGTCTCTTCTTCCCTCCGATGTACTATTCTAACAGCCCATTGTTTCCATATGGCCTGCTCAGGTTGTCTCATAAGATCAAGAAACTAGTTATCACTTAAGGCAAAATAAAATATTTCCTGGAATTTACACATGCTTTCTCTGCCTCACTTCAAATTGCCCGCATTGGTTGTCTATGCATGAAACGTTCACTGAAGAATTACCATGTTAAATTATATAGCATTTAGAGTGCTTGCCTTGCAAGCACAAGGGCCTGAGTTCGATCCCCGGCACTACAAAAAAAAAAAAAAAAAGAAGGAAATTATATAGCATACTTTTCTTTCCTAGGAAACCAAAGCTAAAATAGCAATAAATTCTCAAATCCTTCTCATTAGAATATTTGATGCATAAAATGTACATTTTTATATGTTACAAAACATTTAAAAATTAGAGGCCTGTTAAATTATGCATGTATTGTGATTTTTCTCATTGTTAAAATGGCTACATATTAATTCTGAAATAATACAACTAGAGAATTGTGTAATGCTAAGTAAAACAAGCAGAACACAGTCTTTCTTGCACAATACATTTTAAAATGTAAATAAATTAGAATTTCCAACAGGTATACTTTAATGGGGAATACACAGATATATTATGTTATTTTCTCATATGAAAAAATTATCTTTATTCTCTATATATTTATCTTGCTTTTTGTAATAAACTTGATAAAATTTATGTGTAATATGGTCAATAGTACTTCTGTAATTTACAAGATCTTCAATCCATATTTGCACTTGAGTAGCTATGTTATTGAAGAATAACTATGTAGTGAAATTCTTCAAAATAATCTTTTAAAATTTTAAGAAATATTCTAAACATTGCATAAAAATGCAAAGTAATACAATGTTCTAAGGCATGAAAACAGCTTTGTTCCATAAACTGGAACAAACTTTCAAGGCTCAGGAACCAGGCATTTTTTACTATAATTTAGAATATGAACAAATTCATAAAATGCAACAAACTATAAAGTTATAAACATCAGTCTTCAGAGTTAATCCCCAGAGAACAGCAAACTAAGAAAAAAACACCTAAAAGGATAAAGAATAAAAAGTGTAAAATGTGTTTAATGATATTCTATAAAGCTACTTATATATTATCTTTATTTCATAGTATACTGTTATCTTTTATTCTTAACATTAAATTATATATGCGATATATTCCTTGTAACATACATTATAAAACTCGCTAAATACAACACACAGGAGTTCAATCCCCACCACACAAAAAAAGAACTAAATACAACACAGTTATCCAAATGAGTGTTGCAGTGCCAATAAATATTTCATATGTATATTTTAGACATACACATGTGATATGTGACACTGTGACATTAATTATCAAAGGGTATGTTGATAAATCGATTGATTTTTATTATAAAACAAGAAGATTCTAAACCACAATTTTCTCTTCCTATATACTCCAAGCCTTTTATGTGAACATGTCTCACATATTTTTTGGTTTAGCTCTCAGTAGATGATGAATATTGTCATGATTGTTATATTTAAGAGTTATTGAAACAATTTTGTATGAACAAAATTCCTAATATTGTATGATTTACAACAAATAACTTTTTGTTTCGCAATCACAATTGCTACTCTCAAGATTTGTGAGATTTTGTACAACTGAGGATATTTATTCCACAGCTTTTTAATAAGAACATCTTTTTCCCTTAAATTGCACAAAGACCATTAATAATAAGAATTGGTATTAAAAACACTGATAACCACATCAAATAACACTGCACTAAACCATGAAACAAAATTGGAAAGATTCCAGTATCTCCTGTACATCCCTCTCTTCCTCTCCCTCCTAACTTTTCTCTCTCTCAGGTATAATGATTGAAATGTCTCTATTACTTCCTTGCTTTAACCATTAGATTAAAGAAAAAAGCTATTGAGGAAAAATAATACAGTACTTCTGCCTATTATCCTTCAAGAACTGTATTTTGGTTCTATACCTGAGACTAGAGCAGAGATCAAGGGATTTAAATTTTCTCCTTCCAGGAAGAATGATATGTTTGGCATGAGGAATACAGTAATTAAAATGAAGTGAAGAGAGAAATAATAGAAATGAATTAACTTAGTTCGATTTATTTTGTTTCATAACATAGCTTTTTATAATCTCAACCTTACAGACTTGTACAAAAATTTTTATTATTATTATTATCATTAGCATTTTATGTCATGAAGGCCTTGATGATGTTTTCAGAGTGAAATCATAATCATATGACATTGAATCATATCACTGTCATTAACAGTGAATTCCTGTGAATTGCTTTAAAATCTACTACAAGTTTAATTGCCTCTAAGGTGACTTAAATTTCTTTCTTTCTTTCTTTCTTTCTTTCTTTCTTTCTTTCTTTCTTTCTTTCTTTCTTTCTTTCTTTTATTTTTATTATTTTTAACAGTGCTGGGAGTTAAACCCAAGGCTCTATGTGTGCCAGGCAAGCAGTCAACTAATAAGGTACATCTTCATCTCCTTTTTATTTTCATGTGTCTATTTTGTTTTTAAACAGGTTCTCACTACTTTTTTTTTTTAGTTTGGGCTTGAACTTGTGATCCTTTTGAGTAACTTGTATTGTAGACATACTTGCTATCTTTCTTATTTGCTGCCTTGTTCTGTACTTTGTCTCTGTGTTACAGCTTGTGGCTGTCCTATGACTGCAGGTCTGCAGTGTAATTTGAAGTCTGGGATTGCAATGCCCCCTGCCTTTCCTTTGTTGCCCAGAATTGCCTTTTCTGTTCTAGGTCTCTTTTGCCTCCACATGAATTTTATGATTGCTTTCTTCAGTTCTACAGGGAATATTATTAGTAGTTTCATTGAGACTGCATTAAATCTATATAACAGTTTTGGAAGTATGGTCATTTGACTAAATTTGTTCCGCCTATCCAGAAACAGGGAATATTTTTCCATTTTCTAATATCCTCTTCAATCGCCTTTTTTCAGAGTACTATAGTTTGCATCGTAGAGGTCTTTCACGAATATGCTTGGTTAGTGTATTAGTCAGAGATTTCTAGAGTCAGGGGTTTGTAAGACAGCAGACTTAATACAGGAAATTTACAAGTTACAACATTCACTTACAAGCCAAATCCAGGAGAGTGCAGAATGTCTGTGCACTGGAGACCCGGAAGATCCAGTCAAGGGCTGAGAGCCCATGGCAATGCCCCGTTTAAGTCCATGTCTGCACTAAAAGGCTGAAGAATCTATACTGGAGCCAGGACACAATACTCAAGGTGGAGATGAAGACCAGAGCTCTCCTAAAGAGAACTGCAGCCATCCCCTATGATAGCAAGAACCTGAGCTCCTGTAAGGTTGAGAACAGCAAAGCTCACTTCAGGGAAACCAGCTGCAACAGAGCTTCTCCTGGGAAACAGCCGCCAGCAATCTTCCCCTCTCTGTTCTCCTTCATGCTGTGTCAGCAACAATCTTCAGGTAGGTCTTCTGTGCCCCAAACCACACTGACTCAGTTCAGCTGGGCATTCCTGCTCAACTTGACCATAGTCAGTTCACCGATTAGGTGAATTCTGAAGTATTTCATTTTTGTTGATGCTATTGTCTTTATTGTCCTTTTAATTGCCCTCATGGTCAATTCATTATTGGTATACAGGAATGCTACTGATTTTTGGTTGCCGAGTTTGTATCCTGCTAGACTACCTTACCTTTGTGACATTAACAGTACTAGAGTACGTTCCCAGAGAACTCGGTTGCTGAGCTAATTACACTGTATCCTCTTTTCCCAAAATAAATAAGGTGGTCAAATCTTAGGGTTGTGGCAAAGGATTACAGTTAGTCATGCCCAAAGTACATCACTGAAAAGCAACTAAAGAAACCTCATTCTAGAAACAAAGTCTTTAGGCTATAAGCTCTCACAAACCTCAGCACAAAGCAAACAAACAAGCATGGGAACATTGGAAGATAAGGAAACAAAATGCCTCCCCAAGCCCCCAAATCTCCTGAAGCCAATCCAGGGGTCACCAAGGGGCAGAGGAATATAAGCCACACACCTGAATTACTCGAATGCATAGAACAGGGGGTTAGGAAAGAGCTGAAGGAGATACTCAGCTGAATTAGAGAAGACATAATTAAAGAGACAGTGGAAATAATAATTAAAAAAGAGGCAGGAGTTCTCAGAAGATACTAATAAAGAAAACTAGATGAGCTAAACAAAATGATATAAAACATGAATGACCAGTTGACCAAAGAATTAGAATCCATGAAAGGGATTTTTCAATCATAAATTCGGGAGATTAAAAATCATATTGAAAGTATAGGCAGAAGGACAGACCAATATGAGGACAGAATTTCAGAGCTAGAAGACAGTGATGGCTTCAAAGATCAACTACTCAAAGATACAATAAAAATAATAAGAGAAAATAAAAAATGGATCCAACAATAGGTGGATGATGCAAGAAAGTCTAATTGAAGAATATTAGAAGTAACTGAAAAATGAGAAGATAAGACAAATGGCATAAAAAAAAAAAAACCTTGCTCATAAAAATAATGGCAGAAGACTTCCCAAATACAGGGAAAGAAATAAACATACAGAATAAAGATAAGTGAGACATAAAGAACATCAAACAGCCATGACCAAAAAGAGAATCTCTCCATGCCACATTATACTGAAAATTCCCGAAGTCCATCACAGGGTCAAAGTCTTGAAAGCTTTTAGAGAAAGGCCACAAACCACACACAAAGGAATCCATTAGATCACAGCAGACTTCTCTGCACAAACCTAAAGGCCAGCAGGGCTTGGCATGAAGTGTTTCAAGCACTAAAAAAATAACAATTTTAGAAATTTAATTCCGTGGTTAGTCGATCAGTTGCATTGGAGCCCTGAAGCAAAAGCACATCATTATGGGAGCAACTGGCTGAGGAAGCTGCTTAATCGAGGGTGGCAGAAAACAAAGGTAGAAAGATCCAAGTATCCTGTGATCTCCTTAACAGGCACGCCCCTTGTGCTCTAAGACCTCCCACCAAGTCCCTCCTCTTAAAGGTTCCCACACTTCCCAGTAGTGACACGGGCTGGGATCAAGCCTTTAAAACATGCATGAGCCTTTGATGGGCACTAACATTCAAATAAAGTTGACATTTTTCACTTCATGGGAAGCATGTGCCTTTTATGTTACTTGTAATAGGATAAGGCTATCTATGTTTTGAGATGAAATTAAAATGTTTGAGTTTCATAAACTGGGTTAATAATACAGATTCACAGCCAATTACATTCTTTATTTTTAAGGAAATAACCTCTTCATGTCTCCATTTGAATATTCGATTATTATTTTGACCTTTCCCTCTGAGATCTAGAAAACCAATATTCCTGTCTCTTGATTTCTGTACTTCAGACATTGACTCCTGGTGAGCTTAGGTGATTCACTATGCTTTAAAAAAGAGTAAAAATTAGAGCAGAAATTTCTGGTCCTCCATCCTTTTGTTTTCGCTTTCAGTGTGATTTCTTATCCATGTGGAAAATGCGGCTGTGCTATAAACTCCATTGGCTCTTCAAATTCATTTTTCAGTAGCAGAAGCCATGTAATAAACTCATTGTGATATCTTTATTTTTTGTTTCTTGAGACAGGATATCATTATTTAGTTCAGGCTGATCTTGAACTCACTATGTAGCCCAGGCTGGCCTGGAACTCACAGTGATCCTCCTGCCTCAGCTTCCCAAGTGCTGGGATTACAGGTGTGTGTCACCATGCCCACTATTGCATCATCTTTAAAAAACAAAAATTACAGCCTGTCGTAGGAAATAACACTCAGAAACTGAAAAGAAAATCAACTAAATTAAGCATTTTAAACAAAAGACCAATATATCTATTTATATTACATTTTCCCTGCAAATCTTTTTAACTGCTTATTAACCATGAGAATACTTGATCAGAATACCTAACCAAAGAGGTACTCTTTTTAGGTATAATGTCATATGGAACTATGTACATATCCTGTCTTTTCATGTTAGAAATATCTGTATTTAGTCAGGTATACTGGAGCATATTTCTAATCCCAGAACACTGGGAAACAGAGGCAGAATATCACAATTACAAGACCAGCCAGGACAACTTAGTGACTTAGAAGGACTCTGTCCCAAAATAAAAACAGGGTGGGGATTTAGATAGTGTGAAGGCCTTGTGCTTAATTCCCAGTATGATCATTAAAATCTGTGTTTATTTAATGTGGTTTATTCTGTGTCACATGGTTTACCGATTGACATTAAGAATAGGCTAATTTGCATCCATTTTTAGACATTTTCATTTCATTATGAAATTTATTTTTCACTTTACATTTTTAACGGAAATAATACATAACATGAAAATATAGTGAGAATATAGAAAAAAGTCAAACAACCACAGTACTCCTTTTTTATCATAAGCTGAATTATGTAAGAGCCACTTCTTGTTTTACATTTCACATTTCAAAAGGTTACTCACATACATCAAACTGAGCTTGTTGCCTGATTTTTATAAAGAAGTTCCACAAGTAGTTGTACTTGTGGGATTCCTGGCTTTGTACAATAGTAGAAGTCAAATACAGAGAACACATTAGTGCCCACGCTTGTAGTAACGTTTGCCTTTTGGTCAATCTTTTCTCAGAATGTCTGTGCCAGTTCAGGAAGGAATTATTTGTAAGTAATTCAACGGAAGGCATTACATTTACTTCATTACTGATCTAGATAGAGGGATTATAAAAGGTTACTCAGTCCAAAATATTCAATTAGTGTAGTCAAGTTATTGATTAAGGTCAGCAACTCACTACCAAAGACTACATATTGCCAAATCAATGGGCAATTCTTTGTCTTCTTTTTACTCAAATTATTAACTACACTGAAAATTACTTGAAATAAGGGATCCCTCTTTAATTAGATACTGTATTATCTAGTGCCCTGACATGTCACCAAAGTTGAGTTTCTTCTGGCTCACTGTATATTTAAGGAACCCATATTCCGCTATCGAACATGTAAACACTGGCATGCCTTTTGTTTCTTGACAACTTTCAGATGACAACATTTGTATTTTTTCCTTAGTTACAGAATAGCATAATTGGTAGTTAATGCTAGTAAGATCTTTAACAAGCATATAAGTTTTCAGTGACTGATACCCTCTATTCTTACTCAGGCTTAACTTTTAGAGAGGCAACACGTAATAATTCAGGCCACGATTCTAGGAGTAACCCTTTGTATTAATTAGGGTTATCTAGAGGAACAGAATTGGTAGGAAATACGTATATTTATGCAATGAAATTCCTTGGGTAGGCTTAGAGGATCAGAGGCAGGAGAGTCCACAGTTGTTGTCCACACACTGAAGAGCCAGAGGATTCCATATTTCTTAGTCCAAGATGAAAACCGCAGAACAAAAGGAATTAGTGATGTAGCACCAGTCCAGGGTCAAAGGCCTCTAAATTCACTGGAGACTCTCCAGTTGGAGTCTGAGTTGGAAGGCTAAAGAAACTGGAGACCTAAATGCCAATGCGCAAAAATGAAGGCAGCAAAACATACACCTACTCAGGAAGACTGGACCTCTTCAGAATGGGCACACTTTCTTCTGCTTTCCATTTTTATTCCACCAAGGCTACAAACTATTGGTCATGTTACTCACAGTCAGAGAGGATCTTTGAGCAGAAACTCCCTACTCTCCTATATCCCATTCCCTCTCCCACCAGCAGCTTCTTCTTCTAGATTAGCACATTTTTTTACCACTGTTTATCGTGGACACAAAATAATAACCCAATCTTCATAGTCTGCACTAGTCTCACACAGGGTGTTACATATTTTATGAGCCTGGACTGAAGTATACTGACAGACCGTTATAGGGTATTTTCACGGCCATAAAAATGCATGTGTAACTTTTGTTTCTGTAATTTTGGGGCTTCCCCTATTGTAAGGAAATATTTCACTGCTGTTTTCCTAGCTCCCAGAAGAGCACCTATGAATTCCTGTTAACTGGTTGAGTAGAAAAGTGATACAATAAATACATTCTAGAAGTTACATTCCAAGAGCATGCTCACAGTGATCACCTGACCTAGCATGCTTCAATCAAACAAAAATTTCTAAGCATCTGCACTGTAAATGCTAGTGCTCTTGGGCTACCAGTTGACCAGTAAAAATAAATAGCTGGAAGGAAATACTTTTAGAGTTCTCCAGGAAAATCTGTCCCCATTACTTTAAACTCAGGAGGTTTCAGTCAGCTTGAGGCCACCTCTGCACAGGTCAGTTTCGAGAAATTTCTGTTCCACAGTATAATGTTTTGGAAGAATGACTACAACTACGTGGCATCTTACTAGTAGAATCCAGTCTAGATTTGAACTATTTATTTTGATTAAAAGCATCGTGACTTCCAGGCTTAAAACATTTTTCTGGCATAAAGACAAATAGAATTATAAATTAATAATCAGACTTTTCTCAAAGTTCATACAAGTCCCAGAGAAGTGAGATTATTAGTTTGCTTATTTGGGGCCAACAGTCATTTTTGCTTGCTAAGTATTGCTTAATGAAAAATTTCCTATTAATTTGGAGAAAACCTTAACAATTAAAGATTTGAAAGACAGAGTTTAGGTGATTAAAAGACCTATGTCCAAATCACTTAAGTAACGTTGAACAAAATAGTTTTCTTTACAGTTTTACACTGTTAAATATCACCATATGTTTTAAATCTATTCTGTTCCTCCCTGCCGAGCGACTCATCACCATCAGAAGTATAGTTCTACTTTTGAAGAGCTCTAACCTGTAGAATGCTCTCTGGACAAATACAAGTAAAGGATTTAATCTAGCAACTACGTGTTTTTCCAGTGTAAACATCTACAAGACATCTCTTTTATTTCAATTCTCATTTTTGGACATCATAATTTCAATCAATGTGACAAGGATTTTGAGTAAGAAAAAAATTCAGAATAACTGTTTGTGCCAAAATATACCTAGGAGAAATCTCCTTCTTGGCTATTTCAGCTCATGGGTTATTCTGAAGAATATGTTTTAAGGGGAGATTGTGATCTAAAAGATAGCAATGTAATGTAAATATATTTGGTAATAAGATTAGAAAAAATATTCAATGACCTCTATTTATTCTATGAGTTATAAAATTAAAATATAATAAAGAGAAGTGAAATACAATTTATTTACCTCAATGAAAAATTCAATTGGAAGTTTAATTCCAGTGCTTTTGACAATAGGAGGAATTAAATAATCTTAAATATACTGTAAAAATAAATAAAAATCTACTTCTTTCTGTTCCTTCCCCGAATGACTGAATCCCACATTCAGATCTCCATGCCTGGTCCCACTTCCACAATTCAGTCATTGGATTGTATGGAAAAGGTAGTTGAAGGTCTTTACTTAGACTCTCCAAATAGTTCACTTCACCAAGTTTGAGTTCATTTGGAAAGTTTTACTTATTATTTACTATTAATACTTTCTTGGAAAATATTTATTTTCCATTCATTCAACAACTGCTGTAGACAAATTGATTATTAACCCCCATGTGAGTTACTAACATTTCTTGTCATGCTTCCCACCACTGGAAATGTCCAGTCTTAAATCCCTTGTTTCTATACTTGATTCTTCTTCCCTATCTTCCATAGCACATCTTTTAATGATTCTTTGGTTTTTGTTTTTGTTTGTTTGTTTGTTTGTTTGTGCTAGGGGTTGAACTCAGGGCCTTGCGCTCCTCAGGCAAGCATTTTAACCACTGAGATAAATTCCTAGCCCATCTTTTGTATTTTTTAGGTGACTCAGTTTAATCATAAATTCCTTGCAAGTAAGGCTCTTAATCTCCTTACTCTCTTGGAGATACAATGAATCACCTCTTCTCTTGGTTTCACATGTGCATATGGCTCTCCTGTTTTCTTCCTCATACTGAAGAAATATTGTGTGAATTTTTTGCTTCTTGGGAAGCAAACTCATGTGTTATTAATTGTAGATCCCTGGCAATCCCTATATGCCTATTATATTACAGGTACTTACAAAGAATTCTGTGAGCAAACTGAGGAATGAATGAGTCAATGAAATAAGTGAATTAATAGGGACCAAATGGATTGTTTATTTTTCTGATTTCTATGCTTTTTTCTTGCTCATCCTCCACAGACTGATATAAGACTCCAGGCCACCGAGAGAAAGCTCTTCTGTGACAACTTTTTAGGGGCTTTCTAGTAATAGCAAAGAAACAAATGGTATTTATTGACTCCTTGCACTGGTAGGCTCACTGGTCTCTAGGACCTTTTACAGATTTCTACTAACTTTTTGTTGGTCTTCTAGTATTTTCTTTCTGAAAGAAAAGTTAAATATGTCACTTTTTTTGTTGTTGTTGTTGTTTTTTTGTTTTTTGTGGTGCCGAGGATCGAACTCAGGCCCTTGTGCTTGCAAGGCAAGCACTCTAATCACTGAGCTAAATCCCCAGCCCGAAAAGTTAAATATGTCACTCGTTTGACTGGAATTTTTCAATGTTTCCACCTACCTATTACACAAAATCCTATATGCATAGCCCAATTATCAACATAGAAAACTGTGCCCGGCTAACACCAATGTTTGCAGTTTATTCTCCTATTATTTTCCTTTGTAAAGACGCTGTTTTTTCCTACTAGTGGGTCTTAGTATCCAAAGTTTCTAGTCATATTTATAACTATATATTTATGATATTTTTCTTTAATGAACATTCTTCTAACATACTAATCCCATGTATGTTCTACTTGGTTTATGGTTGTGTTTTTTTTTAAACTTAGATTGTAAATTTTAAGAGAATAATAATTTTGTTTCCTGTACTTCTCAAACTCCACTGCATGACAGGATTTCTAGTCTGAGTTGCATAAATGAATATACATATCAAGATGAATCATAAGAGTAGTCCCCTAACATACTTTACACAGTACTTCAGAGGTTAATAAATTTCAAAATTTTGATACCCATTTTGCATGTTCCATGTTTAATAATTATGATTTCCTATTTTTAACTCTCGTGATTCTTGTTTCTTTGACATTTAACCTTGTCTTCATATTTAGTCGTATATGTGTTTTGGCTTTTGCTTTTCATACGGACAAGAGGTATGTCTAACATTTCACTTCATGAGTAAGAAACTTGAATGAAATATTTTCTTGAAATATTTGAGGTGATCTAATACTTAGAGATAATCTAATCTGATCCCACTCATATGGGTTTTATATAAGTAAAGAAGTATAGAAGAAAGAGCTGTAAACCTAGGTTCAGACAAACATTTTATATGTTGTGTATTAAAAAAAATTACTGCCTCTTTCTTCTTCTTTCTTTTCCTAACTGGAGAAAAGTAGCAATGGAGATATATGACAGTGTATGTCTTAACAGTCTTGATTTCTCAAGGAAATGAAAATGATTTGTGTTTTTTTTTTATTTTCTATTTTGAATATTTCTATTCTACAAAAACACATTATATACTTTATGAAGAATTAAAAGGGAGGAGCTTGAAATCTCCAAACATATTAAGAAACTGTAAGGGGATGAAAATGCTAATTCTTCTAATTTGATCAATACATTCGTATCATGTGTTAAAATATTACTCTGTAGCCCACAAATATGTGCAGTTATTATATATAATATAAAAGAAGAAAAGTAGGAGGAGGAGAAGAAAAAGAGAAGGAAGTAGCAGAAATCAAAATAATAGTAAGATATACAGAGGATAAATATATAATAGGAGATATATACATATGTATCTCCCATTCGGTAGACTAGGTGTAGACTGTTGTACTGAGAACATATCCTGATACCCTCAATGTCTTGGGCAATAAAAGGCTATTGAGGAAATGAGAGTAATTAGGAAAATATTTCACTCTTCCAATTTTGTCTAATTTTCATATCTTCCACTTTGTTGCCTCAAAATATATACACACATGTATATATATTTATCAATATTTCATTTTAAAAATCCCTTTTATAATAAATTCTAGTTTGCTACAATCTGAACGAAAAGGAATGACGTTGGCTAGTTGTTTGAAATGATTTGTTCTACAATTGATGAAGGTGGGATAAAATATTAATCATTTAAAACTATATTCAGTTTCTATTGGCTATTATTCAGTTTCATTATGATTTTATCTACATCTAAAAATACATCCATATTTACAAAAAGAATCTTCCATAGAAATCTATATTTGATTGTAAGTTAATACAGAATTTATATCCAGGATTCATTATTCTTGTTGCCATCAGGCTGTTACCCATTTATTGTGAAGACAGGAATAAGAAATTTTAGAAAGTTTCCCTAGGATTCTCAAGTGAAAAACAAAATCTTACAGAAGCAAAATATAGAGACCATCTTTGAATATGACATGCTCACAAGCATTTATTAGATTTTGGTTTTCTAATAGTAAATGTCCTATGCATTAGCCATTGAAGGTGAAATTTTATGATAGAGAGATCTCTTGAAAATAGTAGGTTCAAGTAATTTTGAGGATGAAAATGTTTTAGTATGTGAACAAGTGGAATATTATAATTGATTTAATTGTCTAGTTAATGAAACGCTATCTCCATTGTAGCAACAATTCAATGTGTGATATGACTGTAAAAATCTCAAATAATTATGCCTTTCTAGTCAAATGGAGATCTTGGAAAACACTCAAACGAGAATTTTTAAGATTATTGATGTTTTGAAAGGAGACCTTTAAAATGCCACTGAGATTAATGCCACTGGACACATTTCATATAAGTTTAAATTTAATTTCATGTAATTTTCTAAAACCTAACCAATTGTATTCCATGTGTCATACAATAGTCTATTTACAACAAAATCTGAATAATTATCTTCACATTCTAGCTTCTCTCTGGATTGTGTAATTGTAATTCAGCGTGTTAATATCTTCCTTTTTCTTAATATTAAAGGTAAGAATGGAAGCCTTCCAAATTTCTCTTCTACTTTTAATATTTACTGTTGATTTTGATGCTTTGTCTTGTTGATATTTCGTAATGTCAACACATTGCCACGGGGCAAAAGACGGCTGATGAATTAGAAAAGAAAGTGAACGTATGTTCAAAACATAGCATTCCTTTACCACGTCCGTTCACTGAATGTGTGAACTTTATATAGAACTAGCTTAAGGCTCAGTACATGGGAAAAAAATATGATAACTCATCTTTTTTTTGTAATTATGGTAACAAATTATAATAAAACTATAACCATATAATTCATGGCATAGAGTTTTAAATAAGAGCAAACATTGGATACAGATGGAGCTGTTCACAAAGTTGAAGGACAAGCCTATACCAGTGTTCATATTACAGAAGGAGAAATTACAGTAGAAACCTTAATTCTGAAATATATTCTGGGAAGTCCTTTTATATTTAGTCAGTTTAACAAATTATAGGATTTCTTTGGATATTTATAATTGATGTTTCTGGACTTTGTCTGCAGGCTTGACCTTAGGTATATTTACAATATAAATAATGCAATATCATATAAATCATATTTATAATATAAATCATACAATATAAATCATGTTTTATGAAGTCTCAATCCTATTTGTTGATTCCTCTCCCTTGAAGTAGACTTCACGTACATACACACACATACACACACAAAAATTTCTTCTCTTTTTATTTATAACTTTTATTCACAAATATAGAAATCAAGAAATGAATGATATTTCATTTCTTTTTATTTTTCTTTACATTTAAAGACTATCCAAGATTTCTAGTATTTCTAGATTTGATTAATAAATATAATTTCACTTTCTAATATTTTACTTCTTTAGAGTCAGAAGTACTGATGTTTTTTTAAATTTATCATACATTATATTTTCCAGGAAACAACATGGGAAGAAAATAGACTTTTACTTACTTTTTTTGGCGGGGACGGTGTTGGGGCTCAAACGCATGGCCTTGTGCTTGCTAGGCAAGTGCTCTAACACTGAGCCAAATCTCCAACCCTGACTTTTACCTACTTTAATAATTTTGGATAGTAATGTTTCTAGCACATGTAAGGGGACCAAATAATCTGTATTTCCAAATAAGTTTATACCATGCTTGTCATTTTTATTCTTTGGTGATTATGTCTATCATTACATTAGTATTTTTTTCTCTTCATCTTTGACCACTCCCCAGGCTTTTAATCTGAAATACCTACTAAATGATTTTCTTGATCGCCCAGTTTCATTTTCAGACGTGAATTTAACTAGTTAATTTACAAACTTATTTATGTCCTAAATTAGTTCACCAAGAGAATTATTAGAACCTTCAGATACAAATAACTACTTTATTTAAGAATAGTCCTGAGTGAGGCTTTATGCTTACACATTCAATTTACCAAGACATTTTTGTATCATGTGTATCTTAGTAGCTTTTTTTGTGATATGCAATGCATTTTGTAAGTTATTATATAAACTTAACTTCCATAATAAATTTAAATTCTCATTAAATTGAATTTACTTTTAATTATATATTTTCTCTAATCTATTAAATTTGCCAACCTACCTCTTATTCAGTGGTACTACTTTCTTAGTTCATTATGCCTTTGACAAACAAACGACAGGCTTTTTAAACCTCTTTATTATATAATTACTTGGTTATTTATGTTATATATATATATATATATATATATATATATATGTATTTTTTTTTTTTTGGTAGCAGTGGAGATCAAACTCAAGGCATTGCACATGCCAGGCAAAGATTTTCCAAACTTCTTAATTATGTATGATACATTAAAAATAAGGCAGTAAACATGAACTTTAACTATCGAAGTCTTTCACGCTTGTCTTCCATGTGTCATATACACATTGAATTCTGTGTGGAAAACACAAAGCGGATTGCAGTAATTGTGATTTTAAGAAAAGGATTCTAACCCAGAGTAGGTTTCAGTGAATATAATATTTAAGGGAAAGTGTGTGTGAAGTAAAGGAGTACAAAACTAGGAGAGGTGGTATTAAGGAGGTGTAGTAAATAGAGTTGAGATTAGAAAAATGAATCAGGTCATATTGTAAAATTGTCTGCGACTTTTTAAAGAATATAGTATTTTGAGTGAAATATGGAACTTGGATTGCAGACAAAACAGTGACTTTATCTAAATTTGGACTTTTCAGAATCATCTTAGTCTATTCCTAGAATATAACTAAGGCTAGAAAAGTTTAAATAAACCTTTAGCGAGTCTGAATTACATGGATGACCCATGAGGAAGACCTAAACAGATTTCCCAATCTGTTATCTTCAAACAGTAAGAAATTGGGCTGACTCTTAGGCTTGTTGAGAATGGATAGACTCAGTTCTTATCTCCCCACTAACAGTGTTGTCTAAGAAGAAAAGAGAAATTATTTTAAGAAAATGGCTTAATGTTTTTCAGTCTTAGAGCTTAAAAGTGTCTTATGCCTGCTTCAGGGAAACTGGTCAGCGTTTGCCAAAACTGATCATTGAATGTGTACGTGTGGGGCAACTGTAGTGTGTAACCCATGTGATTATATTTAAAAATGTTTCAAATATAATTAATCCAATGAACTAACATAAAAAAGCTCAGAAAAAAGCATTTAACAACAACAAAAGAAAACAACATAAAACACTTCTTTGAACCTTCTATTATGGAGTTAACTTCTGACTTTTATACAACTTCATTCCACTGGTTCTTAATAAGATTAGCAGCAGGATTTACGAGGAAAGGGCAAAGCTTGTTCAATAACATCCAACTGTTCACAGTGAATGTGAAATGCGCCCAAATTGATACATCTATTTTCACTTCTTACAAATACTTCTTTGGTGTAACAATTGTTTATTCTTACAGCTTTTAAAAAGATGGTGCTGAGTTAAAATAGTGCAAGTTCCTTTGATAATTCCTGTTGTATCTTTCCTTTACATTGATTTCTCTCGCAAAGTTCCACAATATTAAAAATGAAAAGTGATACCTTTTATATTGTATGATTTAACTCTCAGTCTCCCCTTTCTATAAGACCATGGTGGTAGATTATATTCAAGGAGGCAATTCAAGGAGAAAATTAAAGACTAGAAAATTTTCTAATTTGTTCTTCAGAACTAGGTAAATATTCAGTTAGCACTGGATGTTTTGTTTGTTGAAATCACATTTTAATATCGATGTGCTGTACCATTAGTAATGACTATTTAAAAACCTAGATTTGGGGCTGGGATTTAGCTTAGTGTTTAGAGTGCTTGCCTAGCAAGCGCAAGGCCCTGAGTTGGATCCCCAGCACCAAAATAAATAAATAAATAAATAAATACATAAATAAATAAATAAAAACCTACATTTAAAATATTCCTATTCCATTAGGATAAATAAAGGCATATGTAAATTCTGTTCTCTTGCCACTCATCTTTTTGGTAATTTATACTGAAAAGAATGAAATTTATATTAAAAATAATTAAATGTTCAAGGATTTTGAATAAACTGTATTTTTCAAAGTAAACTAAGCTTTCAGAATGTCTTATAATTCAAATAAATAAATAAAATTATTGTTTTAAAGTAATAATTATAGTAAATATGCTCTTACAATTTAAAGCATCTATGTTACTTGATTGGATCATAGTTCAGACAAGAATGAGAATAACAAGGAAAATTCTAGGAAATTTGAATATCATCTACAGAAAGGTAATGCTCTTTTGTAAGAGCTAAATTCCTTGAGAGCACTGTATTTTAGTCAGTTTGGAGGATGCTCTTGTTGTGCAGCAATTCATGCTGAAATTATATAAGAGGAAGAGAAGAAGGGGGAAAGAAGAAAAGCAAATGTGGTAAGCTGCAGGCAATTAATAAAGCTAGGAAAAGGATGCATTACACTTTCACAGTGTCTTATTTATTTGCATATTTTTACTAGTACCCATTAATTTTGCACATATTGGGTTTTACTGTGGCACTCTCACGCATGTTTATAATGCAGTTTGATCATATCCATCCCACGTTATCTTTGTGTACACTGAATTTAATTTAATTTTCTCAAAATAAAGAGTTCATAAAAGTAATTGGAAACAAACCAAAAAGCTCAAATGAATACATTTGGTAAAGTATTTCATAGGAAAAAGAAAGTTTTATTTCAGAACTAAAACTAAGCTGCTAATAGTGCACTTGGTTATCTTTTTCATCTTTAAAATTTAAATCTAACATTGTTATACTTTGATCACAATGTATAATCATGAAAATGTTATAAGAATGATTAAAATAAGTAAGACAATTAGAAACTGCTAGGTAAATACATACAGCCAAGTGAAAATGCATATGTGTATAAACCAGATAAAAAATATTTATAGAAGTTTTAATAGGTTAGGATTGAATTCTCAGGTTCCATTATTTCCTACCTTAATTTGTAAAATGAGTTGTATTCCAACTCTTTTGTGTTTTTATACATTTTTAAACATATTACCATTCTTATATGTAATAATTTTAATGTTTTATATTAAGCATGAGATGAGACAAAATTTTACAGTAAAGAAAGCATATGTTTAAAAGGAAGACAAAAATGAAAGCATGTATAATAAAATTCAAATACTGTAGTACAAACTTAAAATGTATATGATTCTTAGTATATATGTACCAGATAGTAAGAGAAAAATATTATTACACTAAACATATTATTATTAACCAAAAGTTATGTACATAATCTACTTCAAAACCTTACAGAATCTTAGCTTTTCTTTCTTACTTCCCTGGATGACTTAATTGCCCTCAATTCATAAAGGAAATGTCCCTATTTTTTAAATCTAAAGCAATACTGAGTTAAGTGGGTTGGGAAATAGATTAATATAGAGGCATCTGTCTAAATGCTCTGTTACTTGGCAACCTGAAACTATTCTCTGTATCAACTGATGATGCCAATTAATGATGCAAATGACCTGTCTCCAGCTCAGCCAGCCAGAAGCTAATCTTGCTAAACCCTCTCATTTTCTCTGAACTGAAGGAGTCTTATCTCACACTTATGCAGACCGCAAAGCCTAGGTCTTCATGGACGAGAGAGACCTTACAATGCAGCTGAAACCATAAATCCACTTAAATGAAGGAATTGTTGAATTTGCAAAGAGTCAGGCGGTATTATGAGTATCATGAGTATTTGTCACCTTATGATTGGAATACCAAGTCTGGACTCCTTTATTTTCCTCTCTCTGATTGACACACACCAAATCATCAGCAGATATGCAGTTCTTAGCAAAGAGTTTGTAGTGAAGCCACAGGAAAATAAGATGTTTTGCTGACACACTCCTGCTGTCCTTGTATCTCTTCATTGATGTACAACAAATCTCCTCTTTAAGTTTCATGTCGTGCAATTATTATTGTTTTTAAGCAACCCAGGAAGAAAAGATCACTTTTACCAAAAATGACACATGACTGAATACAGACAGCCCATACCTGATTTATGATGGTTCAACTTCCAAATTTTACAACAGTTTGAAAGTGATGCATATTCAGTAGAAACTGTACTTTAAAGCTTGAATTTGTAGCATTTCCTAGGGAAGCAAAGTACATCTGGAGATGCTGGGCAGAGCCATGAGCCACAG
>PVJO010027092.1:0-20007 GCA_004026905.1 Hystrix cristata | reverse complement strand
TCTCTTTGTCCTTATTTACAGTTATGGTTTCTCATATCAGAGAAACAATTCGATGTGTGCTCATGAGTGTCTGATTTATTTCACTTAAGAGTATGTTCTCAAGAAACATCCATTTATATATGAATGACTCTAGTTTATCCTTTTTTATGGCAGTGTAGTACTCCATTGTGTAGAAAAACCACATTTTCTTTAGCCATTCATTGGTTGTTGGGCATTTGGGTTGTTTCCAAGACTT
This sequence comes from Hystrix cristata, assembly GCA_004026905.1. Taxonomy (NCBI): domain Eukaryota; kingdom Metazoa; phylum Chordata; class Mammalia; order Rodentia; family Hystricidae; genus Hystrix; species Hystrix cristata. The sequence continues at coordinate 19,772 of PVJO010027092.1, read as the reverse complement.
AGCTATTACAAATTGTGTTGCTATGAACATGGTGGTGCATACGTCCTTGTGGTATGAAGATTTTAATTCTTCTGGGAAGATCCCCAGTAAGGGGAATAGCTGGGTTAAATGGAACCTCCAGTTGTAGTTTTTTGAGGAATCTCCATATTGATTTCCACAGTGGCTGGACCAGTCTACATTTTGCTAGCTATCCATCAGACAAAGGTCTAACATCTAGAATATATCAAGAACTCAAAAAAATTAAACCTCCCAAATTTAAAGACCCAATCCAAAAATGGGCAACTGAAATGAATAAACATTTCTCACATGAATAAATAAAAATGGCAAATAAATATATGAAGAAATGCTCAACATCACTAGTCATTCGAGAGATGCAAATCAAAACAACGTTAAGATTCCACCTCACTCCAGAAAGAACCGCGTATATGGAAAAATCAACCAATAACAAATGCTGGCAGGGCTGTGGGGAAAGAGGAACCCTCCTCCACAGATCTTCTTTCTTATTCAAGCAGTTGTCGGTGTTACCGTCGCCTCAGTAACAAGCTACTATTTTGCTTAATAGAATAAGCTTATTTTCATTACAGTAAAATACACATGGCATTAAATTTATCAGCATGGCTATTTTCAAGTATAAAAGTCAGTGAAATTAGTTGATTCAGAATAATGTTGCAGTCTTTCTCTTCTTTGGTTAGTTTAATTCCTAAGTATGTAATTGTCCATGCAGTCATTGTGGATTTTATTTTCTCCTAGTTTATTTCTTGGTGGGTTCATTATCTGTGTACAATAATGCTGTTGAATTTTGTGTGTTAATTTTGTATGCTGCTACATTGCTGAATCTGGTTATTTACTCTAGGAGTCATTTGATGGATTTTTGGGGTCTTCAGTGTAAGGATCCTGCCATCTGCAAATTTTGGTAATTCCACTTCTTCTTTTCCTGTATGTATCCCTTTCATTTCTTTCTCTTGCCTGATTGCTCTGGCTAGTTTTGAGGACTGTACTGAACAAGAGTGGTGATAGTGGATGTCTTTGTCTTGTTCCTGGTTTTAGAGGAAAAGGTTTCAGGTTTCCCCCATTTTTTGCTGTGTAGACAGTAGGTGTGTTGTAAACGCCTTCATCAGACCGAGACAGGGTCCTTGTGTGACTATTTCCTTCACTTTTTTTTTAAAATCAAGAACGGATGCTGCGTTTTGTCAGAGGCCCCTTTTTTGCATCTGTTGAGATGTTCTCGTGATTTTTTGTTCTTTCTTCAGTTTCTGTGATGTATTACATTTCTTGGTTTGTGGGTGTGGGACTATCTTTGCATCTCTGGGATGAAACCTCCTTGGTCTTGATGCACGATGTTTTTGATGATTGCTTGCATTCTGTTTGGCAGTATCTTGTTGAGGATTTTTGAATCTATGTGCAATAAAGAGCTCGGCCTGTAGTTTTCCTTTTAGTTTGGTTCATGTCTGGTTTTGGAATCAGTGTATTACTAGCTTCGAGGAATGGCTTTGGATATACTTCTCCTCTTCTATTTTCGTTAAAGAGCAGGAACAATATTGGCTTTATATCCTCCCCTGATGGTCTTGTGGAATTCGGTAGTGAATCCGCATGATCCTGGGCTTTTCCTAGTTAGTAGGGTTGTTATTGCTGCCTCGATTTCATTTCCTATTATTGGGTTGTTTAGCATTTTTATGTCTTCTTGACTCAATTTTGTTAATTCATATGTGCCTATGAATGTGTCTGTTTTTTCAAGATTCTCTAAGATTCTCTAATTTGTCGGAGTACAATTTTCCTAGTAGTTGTTAATGATCTTGCTAGTAGTTGGTAATGATTTCAGCATGTCTGTTGCGATTTCCCCTCCCTCATTCTAATTGGGCTGATGTGGGTCTTTTCTTCTTTAGGTAATTTTGGCTAAAGGTTTGTCTATTTTGCTTATTCTTTTGAATAACTGGCGGTTTGAGCCACTGATTCTTTGTATTGTTTTAGTTTCAATTTTGTTTTCTGCTGTGATTTTTATGGTTTCCCTCCTTGTACTTGGTTTGGGTTTGGGCTGCTCGTCTGCTTCTAGAGTTACTGTCACTGCCATATAGTTCTGGAAACTTTTCAAGGAGAAACTTGCCTGTGCTCGTCAGATAGTCACTCATCTGCCAACTCTCCTCAGCCCACAGCAACCCCTAATCTGCTTTCTTATTTGTGTATTTTCCTACTTTGGATATTCCATGTAGATGGAATCACCCCCCTTGTGGCTTTGGTCTGGTTGCTTCCTCTTCACATACTGTTTTCCAGGTTTGTGTATGCTGTAGCCCGTGTCAGGAATTCCCTCTGTTTCATAGCTGAGTGATTCTGCAGGGGACAACTCTGCCCTCTTCTGTTTATCCACCTCTTTGTGGGTGTTGGGTTGTTCCTACCTTTTTGCCTCTGTGACTGCAGCTACTCTGGACCTGGAAGCCATTGCCTGCATGCCTCTCTGTAGTGTGTGCTGCATGCCGGGGCGGGGCTGGCCATGAGCTGTCCTGTGACGTGTTACTGAGCATGCATCACATTCCCTCTGCAGCTCACTGTTTACACTCCTGCAGTATGGTCCACCTTCTCCATGTCATCACCAGCACTTGTTAGTTTCCTGTTTTAATTTTCTCTCTGGACATTGTAGTGGGTGTGAAGTGGGTTCTCATGTAGTTTTGATTTGCATTTCCCTAATGACTAATACTGTTGTGTGTTTTTAAATTTTTTTTAATTGAACCAAGAAAATTTATTGGTACATTTTAGATATATGTAACGATCACATCCATTGTAGTTAATTTGTACATGATTTATCTTGGGTTTTTTCCCCTTTTCCCACCCCTCCCTTCAACTCCTCTTGCCCTCCTTATTTACAGCAGCTTTTGGGAAAGAGAACTAGGTGGGGGGCAGGAAGAAGGAGGGGAAGAGGAAAATAAAAGAAAAAGAGAAAAAAATAATTTTTTGTCACTTGCTTATCTTCTTTGGAGAAATGTTTATTCGAGTCTTTTGTTCATTTTAAATTGTTTCATCTGGCTCTTTGTTGTTGAGATATAAGAGTTCTTTCTACATTCTGAATGCTAGACCCTTATGAGATATGTGATTTATAAGGATTTCCCCTTGCTCTTTATAAGTGCTGTCTTTTCAGTGTTTTGGTGGACAAAAGGATTCAGTTGTTTTATTAGTGCATGTTTGCAGTACATAATTATTATATCTACCATGGGAAATTTGTACATGTACACAACACATCTTAATTCTTTTTGCCCCTTCCCCTCCCCTCCTTCTAACAAGTCTTCCCCTCTCCATTTGCAAAAGTTTGTTCCATTTGACCCATCTATTCCCTTTCTAGGTGCCTTCCCGAAAGGGTTAAAGTCATCACGCCACAAGGTTTCAATTTTGATGAAGTCCAGCTCATCTATTTCCTTTCTTTTTGCCATCATGTTTAAGAATCCATTGCCTAATCCAAATCATGAGTATTTGCTACTGTGTATTTTTGTAAGAGTTTTATGTAAATTTAAGTCTTTGATCTATTTGAGGTTTCTTTTTTCTTTTTTTCTTTTTTTGAGGTTTCTTTTTTTTGTATATGGTTTAAGGTCGGGAGTCCTGCTGCATTCTTCAGCAGATATACTTCCAGGTGTCACTTTTTCCATTGACAGTTTGTCAAAAGTCAGTCAATACAGATGTACAGATTTATCTACTTACCCCAATATTCTTAAATTGATCTAGTCTTATATGGCTGTCTTTAGAGTGTGTTTTGAAATTTGGAAGTGTGAGTCTTTAAACTTTGTCGTTGTAGTTGGTTTTTAAGATTGTTTGGCTATTCAGACTCAAATGAATTTGAGAATTGAATTTTCCATTTACAAAAAGTAGCTATGGGGAAATCATATGTATATATACACAATGGGGTACTACTTAGTCATAAAGAAGGATAAAATTGAGTTGTTTGTGGAGAAAAGGTTGGATTTTGAGACCGTAATGTTAAGTGAAATAAATCCTAGATAGGAGGTTAAATATCACATGGTTTCTCTAATATGAAAAATCCAAAATATAAATAATTTTAAGAGCAAAGTAAGAGAGAGGTAGCGGAAACAGGGAGGTTGGCTCTGTGCAGATGGGAAGGGCTCTGCGGAAGGCCGAAGAGGGGAGGGGAAGAGGGAGTAAAGATGCTTAGCATGTGACACGTATACTACTCATTGTTTGATGGCTGTGCTCTAGGTGTTCTTTGGATAACTAAGGTTTGAGGGAAGGAAGCTCCTCTGCATTCCCGGGAGCCGTGTGGGATTCTGTGTCCCAAAGTCCATACTGCATCTTCCCTTTGAGAACCTTTTCATCCAAGTTCGTTCCTACAGATCGAATTCTCACGACTGTCACATGGCACACTGAGAAGCGCCCTGTAGTTGCTTTCCTGTCAGAATGCCTGACACCTGCAACAGGAGGAGAAGTTTACTTCGGTTCACAGTTGAGGCCGAATTGATCTGGCGGGGAAGATCTGCTCCCATCATGGTGGGCAGGAAGCAGAGAGAGAAGGGAGAAGCAGGGGACAAGAATCTACCCTTCCGGGTCACACCCCCAGTGATCACTTCCGGCTGGACCCCCCTGCTCACTACGGAATCATCCGTGGACGAATCCACTACTGGCTACGCTGCCCGGAAGATCCAAGCCCCTTCCTCACACATGGGAATCTTAGGGAACATCTTAGACCCGAACCCTAACTGACGTCCCGATCGGGCCTTTCACTTCCTGGAGCACGAGGCTGTGAATCGTGTCTGCGGTACCTGCCGCTGGGGCTGCGTCTCCCGAGCCCGGCGTGAGGAGGTGCTGAGCTGTCCCGCTGGCCGAGCTCCCTCTCTGTGAGCTACAGTCCTCTGCACTGTGTTTAATGCTTCCCCAAGGCCGAGTGAGAGACACGTAGCGTGGGCTTGCCAGGGGAGGGTTGTATTTGCCACTGCCCAGGACGAAGACCAGAAACAGAAGGGACACAGTCAAGGTCACAAGCATGTCCATCGCATTAGACAGTCGTTGGAAACATTCAGTAGCCTCACTTCTAGCTTCTTGGGGTACACATCGCATTACTGTGAACCATGACGCCGGCCGCGTGTCACATACTAGAGTTTCTTCCTGCTGTCCAAGGCAGCACTGCCCCCAGGGTCACCCCCGTCCCGGCCTCTCCCCTCCCGGCCTCCCCTGCCTCTGCTGACTGCAATTTCTATGAGGTCTACTCTCACTAATCATGTCAATAAAAAATAACATTAAATTTAAAAAAGAAAGGAAAGTTTTGCATACTTCTTTTGTAAAGAACAAGCAGATTTTACTGCATGCGAAGTGGGTGGTATTGAATGAGACAGGGTAGCAATGATTACACGTTTGAAAAACTAAAAGCCAAATACAATTTAATTCAAGTATTTACTGCAGTTGTTTCCTAAGTCGTGGATATTGGGTACAAACCATTTCCAGCCACAGCCCCTCACATGATGGGACAGGCATCGTGCGAGCTCCGGGGACAGAAGCAGGCGGGCAGGGCGGGGTCCCAGCCACCGTCTGTTCTTGGCTTCCCTGCTCTCGGGTCACAGCAGCAAGGCCGTCGCGGTGCCTCACACAGCCTCGCACACGGCACCGGTGTCCTTGGGAACAGGACACAGGAAAGTCCGTTATGGAGCACAATGAAGACAGTTGTCTTCAGTCTGGCTTGTCCTCCCTTTGGGAGTATTTACACGAGCAGGATGCTCCCAGGTCTCCGTTGCTCCCGGCAGTGCTGGGGACAAACCCGGGGCCAGGCGCCCAGCTGCACCCCAGCCTTCAACGCCACAGGGAGCTTAGGTAAGGAGCAGTTACTGGTGTATCCGCACCACATTAATTACTGAGAACAAAGTAAGAAAAAAGAGTGGGTTTTAAAAGCACTTGAATAACAGGAACTTATACAGTTACTTCAGAAAAAATGCCCAAATTAAGATTACTAAGCTCTATGTAAATCATTTTTTGTACTTACAGTTAAAGTGAAACCACGTGCTTCTCCAGCACTGTGAGTTGTTGGTAATAACACATCAGATTCTGCATATTGACCTCTAACCTGATTAGGATGTTATTGTTTACATCCAGATGTGCCCCAAAGCCTCTCGTGCTCGCAGGCTGGGTGTTGGGAGGTGACTGGACTACGGGGTGCTGTACTCATCCCTGGTGAGTTTATAGCTGAATGTGCCGCTAGGAGGTGGGTCTGGGCACAGGTGGTCACTGGGTGTGGCCTGGAAGGGTGCAGCTCCCCCCCTAGTGCCTCCCTTCTCGCTCTGCTTCCTGGCTGCCATGAGGTGAGCAGTGTCCTTCCCCCCAGGCCCTTGCGCCATGCTGCTGACCACACAAGGACTAAAATGTCTAAAACATGAGCCAAAATCAACCTCCTTTAAACTGAGGGTGTCAGTTACGTCATCTCAGCAACAAAGAGAGTGACTAAGATGGAAACAAACAGAACCTTTAGAAGTCACCTGTTCTCGGTGTCAAAGGACTGTAATGAAGGGCACCAGGCACTGAAAAAGAAGCTGAGTTTGTCACCTGCCAGGCAAGGGAGAGTTCACTAGTGATCAGGTGCACCAAGGGCTGCTAGGTGGAGTCCATGGGAGTAGAGCACGGAAGTCCCAGCTGTGCGGTGGGAGGGGGGCGTTTGCAGGAGGGAACAGAGCCCCAGCTCTGCACTGCACGTGGGGCCACGCCAGGCTGCATGGCTCCCTCGTGGGGCAGTGGCTGGGTCAGGTCCTGAGGCCCTGGGCTGGTGGACAAGGCTCCCTAGTCCTTTAACACTCTGGTCACAGCAGAAGGGGACACACACTTTCTCTCTGGGACAGAGTCAGGTGAGTGTTGCCACAGGGGACGTTTTCCTCCTGTGTGCAGGTGTGTTCTGGCCACAGGCACAGTCCCTGTGAGTTCCAGATGAGGGTCAGTTAGGCTGTTTAGAACAGTCTTCAGGGAAATGTTAACCTAGCAGCCATCATTCTGTCTTTTCCCAAATTTGAGATAATTTTTTTCGTATAATAAATATGACTAAATATAAATTTACTCAAGCAATGACACAAGATTTGACACCTAACATCTAGTTTCTTGCAGTGTTGGCTTTGCCAGTGGTTAATTCTCATCCTACGGAAGTTTCCTTGAAAGTGAAATACGGCATCAGCTCTGGGAGCCTCCTTCCCCAGCCCGTGTCTGGGTGAGGGACTGGTGCTGGTACAACATGACCTGCACCTGAGCAAGGGCAGGCTGCCCGCACCCAGGGCTGCAGGGGCGCAGGGCCACATCTCCGCGCACCTGTGGGCGACTGGTCAGCCGGGCGATGGACAAATATCTATAACTTCTCCTGGAGACAAATTTTGCAGGTTAGTATCAAACATTCTAAACACTATCAACAGTGCTATGTCAAGATTTATTTTTAAGAATATTAATTGCAGTATTATTATAATAGAAAAATTATGGAAACAAAATACCTGGCTGAAATAATTGTTGTATGACAATATGCTGCAGTATTTTCCGTGAATTCCTAATGATATTAAGAAAATATATGTTATAATTGACACATACTAAAACTGTACGTGTTTATGGAGTCTGGTGTGATATCGCAATGCACGCATACATTATGCAATGGGCTTATCATCATTGATAATGCTTATCGTTTCTTTGTGGGAAGAACATTCAAAATCCTCTCTTCCACTTATTTTGAAACATAAAATATTATCACCTGTTCAGTGACCTTGGTGTGCAATAGAACACCAGACTTCTTCTCCAGACCCCACCGAGCACGGTACCCACTTGCCAGCTCCCCACCCAGTTCCCGGCCACTGGGAACCACTACTGTCTCTCAGCTTGTGTGAGACCAACTTCTGGACTCCACATACCAGTGAGACCATGTGGCGTTGTCCTTCTGTGCCTGACTTGTTCTATGTCACACAATGCTGCCCAGCGTGCATTCTGTAATGATTAGCGATGCCCGACATCTTTTCATGCACCTTTCGGGCATTTGTATGATTTCCTACAGAAACAGCCTTTCAAGTCTTTTGCCCATCTTTAAAAATGAAGCTCTTCAGTTCTATAAGTTATTCGGGGGGGCGTGCATATTATGGAAATTAACTCTTCTCTGAGGTGTGGCTTGCAAATATTTTCTCCTGTCCTGTAAGTCACATTTTCACAGCATAGCGCCTGCGGTTAGCAAGATATTATGCACTTACCCATTCGCTAAGAGGGCAGATCTCACCTTAAATGTTTACCATGGAAAACGAAAGCAAAAAGACACAAAAAGGCACAAGGAGAGGGTCGGAAGCGAAGCAGGTGTGTGTTACCTGAGAATGTATGACGATGTCCACACTCACAGGATTTTACACTTTAATTATAGTTATAGTATTTTTTAAATTCCAGTTATATCTTACTAAATGCTGGGAAAATAGAAAGTGGTTTTGAAAGCATCTTTAACTGCATGGAAAGACATATGTGTGAGGATGACCTGTTTTTGGAAATTTTTAAGCCAAAGGGCACGTGCCTGTGTTCACAGAGCGGACCTCAGAGTCTTGGGGACAGGAAGGTTCCCAGCGTCAGTAATGATGTGTGGCTGTGAAGAGAGGGAAGTGCTGGCTGTCTGACTTCATGCTGTACACCGTACAAGTATGCAGACACACCACATTGTACTCATGAGGATGTACAGGTGAATATTATATCTCAATAAAAACGACATCAGAAAAGCACTCTATTGGTGATGCAGGATTCTTGGCATTTAAGAGATTTTTATTTTTTCTTATTTGTACCCCCTAGATTTTTCTACTCCAAGTATATAATAATTTAATAAGTAAAAGCACTTGGTGTCAAACATCAGGCACTGGAGGCACAGGGGAGACGACCGTTCTTGATCATCAGGGTAAATGGAAAGTGCTTGTCTTCCCAGACAGACAAACCTGAGCTTGCTGACCAAAGGGACAGACCCAGAAAGGGACACAGGAGCCGAGGAGGAGGGAGCAGAGAAGACTGCCTCGGGCGAGGAAGGACCTGAGCAGGCGGGTAAGTCAAGGCATCGCTGTGGCCAGACACGGGGCTGTCACTCTTCCCTGTGGCGCTAACGTGCTGCATGGAGCTGGCCGCCAGCTGTCTGTTCCCTCGGTCAACAGGGACGTCCACCACCACGGCAGGCAGCTCGTTCTCACACCTCTCCATTCTGCAGGCGGGCGGCGTGGGTGCCAGGAGCTCACGGCTGGTCCTTTTCCAGCTTGGTTCACACAAGTGTGCCACGGAGACGCCCGTGGAGCCAGAGTCACCAGATCTCTGCAGGACCTGCCTCCTGAGCCCCTGGGGGCTGCTGAGTCCACTTCCGAGACACGGGAAACCGGGAGAGGGTGCGTACGGCAGTGTGGCAAAAGGACCCCACACCCAGCTCCGACCTGGGGCCTCAGCAGTGCAGTCTCATCCCCAGTGCCCCCGAGGCTGCTGGTCACCAGCACCAGGACATGGCACGCCTGCCTGGTGCTCACTACAGCAGGGCTGGTCCAGACCGGACAGAGCCGGCGCCTGCTTTCGGCACGATCCAGAGGAACAGCACGATTCACAGCAGTGCTGGGTTCTCAAATGCGACCGCAGTGAACATGAGCCCCAGCCAGCTGTGTGACACTCCAGCATCCCATAGATTCTCTCACATTCATGATCGATGAACAGAATAACACACAGGCCCTGAGTCCTGCTCCCAGGTCACAGCTAAACTCCCCCATCCTGGTTTCCCTGCTGGGGAAAGAGGGTTGGAGCAGATGCGCATCCAGTCCCCGAGCTCAGCAGATCCACTGCACGGTGGCTGCAGACAGAGCCTGGGACCTGTGCTGCTGAGAATGGGCTCCTTCTTGCCCCTGCCATGAGCGCCTGGTCCGCGGCCAGCTAACCCGCGGTGACACGTGGCCTCCACATTATCACGGTGGCCAGCTTGTCTCTGTGGCCTTGGTGGGTGTGCCGGAGGAAGTGGAGGCCCAGATGGTGGGCGGGTGTCTCGGGCCCTGCGTCCTTCCTCCTCGGCCTCGGCCTTGCTGTGGACGAGGACAGCGCTGGCTGCTGGGCCACCTGAGATGACCATTGAGCTTCCGTGCACCTGCTGCCCCCTCTTTCCTTCCCATCTCGTGTCAGGGAACCTTGGGCCTCCTGGAAGAGGACACTGACGTGTGGCCTGCTTTTCACGGCCAGAGCCACAGAAATAATTATTGTCGGTTTTGTCTTTTTCTGAGAAGAGGGTCTTTGTGTGTTTGGAAAAGAACCGCATGTTGGGAAAGTGGATTCTCTGAATCCTGAGGAGCTGGGAGCCCACCTGTTTGGCTTTGCAGTCCCGGAATTAGGCTGAGTGTCCTCCTGCCTCGGCCTGCTTTTCCCCACGCAGTGCATGCATGCACACATGCGTGCACATACTCGCTCTCACGTCCCTTGCCCCTCCCCTTCGGGGCGGTCCTGCCTTCCCCACCCCGACCCCTAGGCCGGCAGGGCACAGCCAGCCCTCAGACACAGCGGCCAGAGAGAAGGGCAGCCAGGACCGAGGGCCGGCGTGCGACCATGGGCAACGCTCTCCTGCGGGAACTCAGGTGAGTCCTGACCTGGCCGGGGCTGCGTGGGGAAGGTGGGGGGCTGTGTTTCTGATGACGCGGGGTCTGAGGGTCCCAGGCCATGGGTCATGCTGACACTGCCCAGTGAGCCACCGCGTATCTGGAATTCATACGTACCCGGGAATCACGTACTTTGTACTGCAGCCTTCAGCTGCTTTCACACAAACCTTTCTGCCCCTCTTTTCCCGTGTCTGGGGTGCAGGACTTGCCTTCCCACCTGTGGGTCAGTCACGGGTCAGTCTGAGGCTCTAAAGTATGAAAATATGCCCGCCCACGTCTTTGCTGCAAGTCATCTTTCTTCTCAGTGGTTTCAGGATGTGCACTAGCTGGGTGAATTAAACACGTTTTTCTGTCCCAAACATGATGTGTGGCTCTTAGGGTGTCCTCAGCCGCCCACTGCGCTGGTGCGGTTTCCACAGCGAGTCTGTGTCTTGCTCTGAAGTTCATCTGCAGTCACATTTACCTGTCGAGATATTCATTCTGCAATGCTGGGCAGCACCACCACCTCCTGCTGCTGCTGGAAATGGTTCGTTCAGTGTTCTTACAGACAGCTCCTCTGCATTCACAACACGGGACACTCCTGCCCATGGTCACGCTGCCACGTGTGCAACTCTTTTAGATCATTTGGCTGTAAGGGCAAAGCCCTGATACTCTGAAGTCTCTGAACTCCTTGGAGTACTCTGCAGAAAGAAGGCTCTAAGTAAATGTTTCTGGCTGTTTTGGGGAAGCATGTATAATTCTCACTGAAATCAGGGGAGCACAGGATAAACTGACTGGTTGTGAGTACTGGGTTTAAAGGAGTGATCAGTCTTTCCTTTTCTGACTCTGAGTGTTTTTTAAATAGATTTTTATTAAGGGGCTGGGGATTTAGCTCAGTGATTAGAGTGCTTGCCTTGCAAGCACAAGGGCCTGAGTTCGATCCCTGGCACCACCAAAAAAAAAAAAAATAGATTTTTATTAAAATTTATCCAAAATTACACAAACATATAGGCCATTACACAAGCTTACGGTCCACAATACGGCTTGTGCCCACTCGTGTCTGTTACCGTGCTCTGACAGGGTCGGCATCCTTTTTGAAAACAGCCACAGACTTCTCTGATTTGTACATTTTTGTCATTTTTATTAGAACATTTGCAGTACCAAATGATTCACTCACTGTGGGGAGCAGGTACAGGTACATAGCAGTCTCACGTTATAAAAACTAAAGCAGCAGGAAGACAGATTCAGTTCGTCCACGTGGTAAGTGACGTTTGGCTCTGAGAGCGGGTGTGTCTTTGTTTGCTGACTTCTGTGGTTGCCGAGATTCCTTCTCTTTCTGCGCTTGGCTGGGTGCCTTCTGCTCAGGCTCCCAGCCTCCCTTCCCCGAGAGGCCCGGATCTCAGCTCTGTTATAAAATCCAGGCAGTTAGAGGGAAGAGGAAAGGTGAGGCCATCGCTCCTGGAGTTCCAGGCTTGACATCGGCACAGGAAGCACCCGGGCACCTTCCCTCCTGTCACCCACACAGGGAAGGAGCCCCAGACTCAGCCAGGCAGGTGGCCTGCGCTCCCGGCTCTTCACTTAGCTTCAGTCTCTGAAGTTGCCTGACCTGGATTCTTGAGCTGCAGAGTGTTTTAACTAACGACTCACGGGAATTATTTGGCTCATCAGGGACCATGTTCAAATGCCCAGGAGACGCAACTGGGACAGCGAGAAAGATCCCATCTCACAGAGCCCGTCCCAGCAGGGAGCAGAGGAACTAGATTGCTCCACAAACTGCAGCTCAGCGCTGGGCAGTGTGCTCTCCAGGGTCCCCGACCTTGCAGGGACCTGGCCTCCGAGAAGGGACCGATAATGAGTGGCCAGGTGTCTTGGTCCCCTCCATTGCTGCGTCAGAATACCACAGCTTCAGGGAAGAGGCCGTGAGTTCTATTTCCGAGGCCAAGAAGCCCAAGCCCACAGCTCCAGGGTCTGTGAGATGAGACAGAGAGAGACACACAGAGACACAGAGAGAGAGAGAGAGAGAGAGACAGAGACAGAGAGACACAGAAAGAGAGACAGAGAGACACAGAGACACAGAGAGACAGACAGAGAGACAGAGAGACACAGAGACACAGAGACACAGAGAGACAGAGGGACAGAGAGACACAGAGAGACAGAGAGAGAAACTGAGCGGTGGTCCCGGTTTGAGTGCAGGTTGTGAGATTCTGTCTTTTGGGGCTCAGAGATTGACTGTCTCCTCAGGTCTCGTCCTGGAGTCAGGCTTGATCTGCACGAATCCGTCCTCATCGATTTATTCCCTCGATTCTTGCTGGTCCTGTTTCTCTGCCTGCTCGCCGGTAACGTCTCTATGGAGCTCGGTGTCTAGCCTGAGAGCGGCAGACCTCAGAACTGCGGCACCGCGTGCCGGGAGGTCGGCGGATGCGGATGGTGCCGAGGCGTCGACTTAGCGTCCGTTTACTTTGCTTCGCGCGCCTGAGATGGAGCATTAGGAGAGAGAGAGAGAGTGTGTGTGTGTGTGTGTGTGTGTGTGTGTGTGTGCGTGCGCGAGCGTGCCTGCGTGGTGCTGGGGGGGAACCCGAGCCTCACACACACTAGGCAAGTGCTCACCCACTGAGTGACACCCCGGGCTTCATTTATTTTTATTTTTACTTTTTTTGAGACAAGGTCTTGCTAAATTTCAGGGTTGGCCTGGATCTCCGAATCCTCCAGCCTCAGCAGCCCCCTGAGTAGCTGGATTACAGGTGTGCGCCGTCGTGCTGGCTCTGCAGCGTCTGCCTTTGTGTTTTCGTCCGCTCCCTGCGGCGCGTCTCTGCCTCCTCGCACCTTCACTCTGGACGGGGACGCAGCCTGCACACTGCCCCGCAGCATGCTCGTTCTTCCTTCTTCCTTCCTTCCTTCCTTCCTTCCTTCCTTCCTTCCTTCCTGCTTCGCTTCTCTTTCATTTTGTGGTACTGGGCCTTTGCATTCAGCTACATTCTCAGTCTTTTTATTTTTTATTTTTTTGGTGGTGCCGGGGATCGAACTCAGGCCCTTGTGCTTACAAGGCAAGCACTCTAATCACTGAGCTAAATCCCCAGCCCCCTATTTTTTATTTTGATATAGGATCTCCCTAAGTCATTAGGTTGCCCAGGCTGGGTTGGACCTTGAAATCCTCCTGCCTCAGCCTCCAGAGTAGCTAGGATTACAGATGTGGTGTGTACTGTCACATCTGGCTATGTTAGCAGATTTGCTGCTGATGCTATATCCTTGGGTTTCTGGGATCAAACCCATTGGATTGTGATGTGTGTTGTTTTACTCTGCTTTTAGATTAGTCAGCTCACATTTTACTGATGATTATCGCATCCATTTTCATGAGTGAATTGAGCTTGTGATTATTATTCTGTTTATCTAATTTTGGAATAAAACTACATCGATTTCATCAAGTGGCTTTGGCATCATTTTACATTTTTATACTCTTTCAAATATCTCATACAAGAGAGGGTATATTTGTCGTTTGAACTTTGGCAAGAATACATATGGAACTATGTGAGCTAAAATTTTTGAGTTACTGCCGTATTCATGTTCCAACATGCTTGTTACATATAATCTATCACAGATTTTAAAGTCTGTAGCATTAATTCTGAATATTCTGCTTTTTTACTTTTTTTGGCCCTTCCCTTTTTCCTTAATGGTCTTGCTACCGTCGTAACATCTTATCAGGCTTTCTGATATGTGGTTCTCTACCACATTTATTTCCACTTACAGTTTGTTTCCATTCTCTTTCTCAAGTCCTGGAGATAAACACTTACTTTGCCACTGTTAATCAGTTGGGTTTTCTTATGAATATGTTTTCTTGAGCAACTCATTTTCTTCAGATTTTACTTTATCCTTGACATAGTCTTATACAGCTTTCATTATTATTTTACTATGTCAGTAAAATTATGATTCCTTCTTTAATATAAAGGATTATGTACATTACATATCCATAGACATGTTTATTTGTGGTTAAATTTTTATATTAATCTGTAATTTTACTATTGATAGTTGGAAAAATAGTTTACAAATTACTGATTTAAGGAGCTATTTATTGTAACTTATTTTCTGAAGTAATGAAATTGTAAGTTAATGTCAAATATTTGAAAAGAGAAGTGCAAAGTATGGAAAAGTTCCCATAATCACAATATAGTGGCCTGCATGATTTTAAAATTTAATTTAATCTATTTTTAAAATGATAGAATACAAGCTGAATCATTGTTGCAGTCAACAAAATTTCTAGGTAACCCATTTCTCAGTATTATCTGAATTCCTCTTAATAAAAATAAGACTTCATGTATGGTGGAGTTTAGTGTCATTACATTCAGTGATATTATTGTAGTGGAGTTCCAGCCAGGTCCCTACTAATGTTAGGTAACTGCCAGTTGTGTTTTTTATTTAAAATACAAATATCGCTTGGATGGGTAAGTCAGTGAATCACTAATGACTAAGGAGAATTATTTTATAAAATTCTTTCTTTGTTGACCAGCATAGCAAGATGTAGTCATGAGAAAACTCAACTCCAGAGAAACAAAAAAAGAAGAGCCAGCCAGGGGTATTTACATTAAATTTAGGTAGATTCACATTCTGTTAAATGGACATTACATCCAGATTGGCCAAATTTGTGAATATTATACAAAAATCTCTCTATCAGAACTCATCCTGTCAGCTGATGGGGTCTAAAGAGTTGCCCCCAAAGGGGACAAGGGGACCTCAACTTGCCATCATCCTGTGAGTAGGTTCTTAACTCATCATGGAGAAGAACTGCAGGACTCATCAACGAGAGGTGCGGGTAGATTTATTATGCAGAATCAGCAAAGTCCACGCTCACAAGGGAACGTGGGAGCTCAAGGGTGAGACGTGTTGTTGTCTGGGGTTGAGAGTTTTGATGTGGTCTTGGGGCATCCTCAGGAAGAGTGATTTAGAATGCGTACTGCTGGTGTCTGCCAGGTTACATGTTAGTAGGTGGGCTACAGTACAAACCATCAGCATGTGTTTGATATTTAGAGACATGGTGCCCAATTAAGAGTGCTGTTTCCTTGAAAGTAGAAGTCTACGGAATTTGGAATCTATGTATTGGGGGTTTCAATATATATAATGTACTTTGATCATATCCCCCCGCATTGTCTTCCTTTACACTTCCCTCCCTCTCCCCCTTATTCCCTTCCTCTTATCTAATAATAGTCTCCCTTTTATTTTCTCATCATCATGTTTAGATTCTACATTATGGAGAATATGCAATATTTGTCTTTCTGAATCTGGTTTATTTAGATCCACATGATGGTCTTCAGATCCATCCATTTTCCTGTGAATGACAAAATTTTGTGTGTTTTTTAATGTCCAAATAATACTCCATCATGTCCCCATTCATCTGTTGATGGGCACTTGGGCTGGTTCCATCTCTCAGCTATTGTGAATTGTGCTGCAGTAAACTTGGGTCTGCACCTGTTGCTGTATCGTGCTGCTTTAATTTTGTGGGTGTACACTGAGGAGTGGGATATCTGGGTCACATGGTAGCTCTATTTTTAGATTTTTGAGGAACCTCCATTCTGATTTCCACAGTGGCTGTACTAATTTGCCTGCCCACCAGTAGTGTAGAAGAGTTCCTCCCCCCCCACCTTCCTCAGAATTTATTATTTTCTGTATTCCTGATGACAGCCTTTCTGACTGGGGTGAGAAGGAATCTCATCATTTTGATTTTCATTGCCCTAGTGGCTAAAGACATTGAGCATTTTTTATGTATGTATTGGCCACTTGCATCCTTTTCAGAAGTGTCTGTTCATTTGTCCATTTGTTGGCTTTTTGATGTTCTTTGAGTTCTTTATATATTCTAGATACTAGTCCACTGTTGAAAGAGTAGCTGGCAGATATTTTCTCCCATTCTGCAGGGTGTATTTTCATTCTGTGGATTGTTTGCCTTGCTGTGCAGAAGCATTTACATTTGATGCAGACCTATTTACTGATTCTTGCTTTCATTATCTGTGCTATTGGAGTCCTATTTGGGAAATCTTCGTCCCGTGCTTACAGCTTCAAGTGTTTCCTCTGTGTTTTCTTCTATGGTTTCAAAGTTTCGGGTGTAACACCTAGGTCTTTGAACTGTTTTGAATTGATTTTTTGTACAGGTCAAAGCCCAGGATCCAGTTTCAGTCTTTTTTTTTTTTTTTTTTTTTTGGTTCTGGGAATCGAACTCAGGGCCTCGTGCTTACTAGACAAGCACTCTAACCCCTGAGCTAAATCCCCAGCTCAGTCTTCTACAAGTGGGTAAATATCCAGCTTCCCAGCACCATTTTTAAAGAAGCTATCTTTTCTCTAATATACTTTTTGGCTCCTTTGTCAAAAATCAGATGGCTGTAGTTGGGTTTGTTTCTGTGACCTCTGGTCTACACCACTTGTCTATGTGTCCTTTTTGTGAAAACCAGGTGCTGTGGCTCCAGCCTTGCTCTTTTGCTCAAGATCGCTTTGGCTTTTCTGGGTCTTTTGTGTTTCCAAATGAATTTCAGAATTGTTTTTTCTGGTTCTGTGAAGTGAGTCGATGGTATTTTATGGAGATTGCATTGAATCCAGAGGTCCTTTTCAGTAATATGACAATTTTAACAATATTAATTCTGCCAATCCATGAACATGGGAGGTCTTTCCATCTTCTAGTATCTTCCTCAATTTCATTCTTCAGTGTTCAGAAATTTTCATTGTAGAGGTCTTTAAACTCCTTGTTTGGATTGACCACTAGATTTTTTGTTTTGTTTTTGTTTCTGTTTCTTTTTTTTTTTTTTTGGAAGCTATTGTTTTTTTTTAAATTTTATTTTTTAACCAAGAACATGTATTGGTACATTGTCTATATATTGATCACATTTAACATGTTTGTTTTGTACCTGTACATGGTGTCTCTTGGTTCTCCCCCCGCTTCTGTTCCCTCCATCCCTATTTACAGCAGATTTATTTACAATTCTCTATGATTTCCCTTTCTCCTTTCTTTCTGTTTTTTTCCCTTCCTGCTATTGTGAATGGGATTGTTTTCCTAATTTCTTTCTTGGCTAGTCCATTTTTGGCATATAGAAATGCTACTGATTTTTAATGTTGATTATATATCCTGCTGATTTGCTGAATTTGTTTATCAGCTCCAAAAGTCTTCTGATGGAGTCTTTAAGGTCTTCTAAACATAGGATTATGTCATCTGCAAACAAGGATAAACCTAGTTCTTCCTTTCCTATTTGTATCCCTTTTGTTTCTTCCTTTTGCCTAATTACTGTACCTAAACTTTCAACAACCACCTTGCATAGGAGTGGTAAGAGCGGAGATCCTTGACTTGCTCCTGATTTTAGAGGAAATACTTCCAGATTTTTTAGAATGGCATTGTTGTGGATTTATTGTATATGGCTTATACTATTTTGAGGAATGATCCTTTAATACTTAGTTTCTTCAGGGCTTTTATGTCTATGAAAGGCATGTTGAGTTTCATCTATGGCTTTTGAAACAGTTTCAATGTTTGGACAAGTTGGAGAAGGGCACAAAAAATTGAAGAGCAGATCAACACTGAAGAAATGTCTTTCCTGAGAATGGCCAGAAAGCAAGAATGAGGTTCACAGCTTTAAACTTGCCACATGCAGACATGCGTCAAAGTGGAAAGGTGGACAAGGTTAGGGGCATGAGAAGGAGGAAGACTTTTCTTTGTGCAGGATGATTTCTGCCGATTTGTGTATGATATTCACAGTCATGATCACATCTGGGTGTCATGATTATATATTAGCACGGACTGTACATCAGGCAAAACTTAAGACCACTGAAAGAAATGCTGTCTGGACAACGGGTGGAGCAGAAAGTTGAGTAGCTGAGTCACAGGCCGTGGTCTGGCATTGGCCACATCGTGTGGTTGGTCTGAGCTCATATCCACCCTGCAGTGTTCGCTTGGTTATTGGACAGATGACTAACTGATGGGTGATCACCAGGGGTAATACGCACATTCACTTCCCCGGAAGCAGGCACAGGTCTAGCGGTGGTAGCCCTGCTCTGCACGCGATGCCCACGACAGTGGAGTCCTCAGGGGCGCCCCCACTCCGAGCGCCGAGGCCCACAGTCCTCTGCTCGGCCGTGCTGGCCGTGGTGGTGCTGGGGTCAGTGGGGGAGTCCCACCTTTCCTGAAGAAGGGTCGTCACTTTGCTGGGACCTCGACCTCTTCAGGACAGCATGTCTGCGACAATGACCCCGACCTGGAGCCTCTCTGGCTGGGGCTCTGGGACAAGACCCAGTGAGTCCAAGGTCAGACCGCAGGCTCTGAGGCCCGTCTCACACCTCTTCTGTGCTTGTGACTCCTGTCAGTGCTGAGCGAAAGAGGAGTCTGCTTTCACTTATTTATTAGCACACATTTGCAGCACATAGTGCTTACACCCGGTGTGGAGTTGGGACAGGTGCACAACATGTCCTAATTCCCTTCCCCTCCCTCCTCCACCTCTTCATCCCCTTCCCCTCTGAGAAGAGTCATCTTCCTGCTTCCTATCATCTATCTTCTCTTTTGCCTTTTATTTATACTTTGAGTTTCTCATATAAGAGAAACCAGGTGATATTTAAGCTTGTGTGTCTGATTTATCTCATGTAATTGTGGTCTCGGACTAATATCTAGAATACATAAAGAACTAGAAAATTTAGATGCCTCTAAACAAAAGACTCAATCAAAAATGGGTGAGAAAAGATTTTAATGGTTGGGAAACTTGGGGGCAGTGAAAAAAATCGTAATAATACTTCCTTCTTCCCATCCAGTTGTGTGGGAAAGAAACAAAAGAAGAACAGGAAGGAGAATCTAGGAGTGAAAAGGAAACGGTAAGAAAACATTTTCCTCTGAGAGCTACGCAGCCTCTAGCTCTGCTGGGGCTCAGCGGCTGTTGCCTCTGTGACTGGGCAGCAGGTTAGATGGTGCCCGGGAGAGATGGAGTATGTCCACGCACTCCCATTGTCTCTGTTATTTTGGCAGGGCAGCAGTGCACGGCCAAAGTAAAGGGTGCTTTGCTTTGGCGGGCTGCTTGCAATGGCCGCCCCTCGATCTGTTCCTTCCGGAATGATCCTTGGAAAAGCTAAATCTAACCATGTCTTTGCCTTGCTTAACTCCTTTCTGTTGTTTTCCATTATGTCCAGGATAAAATCCAAGCTCTTCCCCAGGACCTGCGACCTTGGAAGAATTGCTTCTTCACACCCCTCCTTCTGCTCTGTACCCACGTC